>CAKAOH010041802.1:0-51930 GCA_916701665.1 Sebastiscus tertius | reverse complement strand
TTGTTAAAAAAACATAAATGTATTTTAATATTTTTAATTTAAAGATATATTCATAAAACTGTAAAAGAAAAATAAAAGATAGGTGGGGTCACATTTTCTGATGACAGCTGTCAGAAATGGTGACATTATGTGTTGCTGGCTCTCTGTGGTCACAGATTTCAGTGTAACACCGGAGTCCTATGTCCCCGGTGTCCTATGTTCCTGGCGTCCCATGTTCCCAGTGTCCTATGCGCCAGGTGTCCTATGCGCCAAGTGTCCTATGCAGCAGATGTCCTATGTTCCCAGTGTCCTATGTTCCTGGCGTACCATGTTCCAAGTGTCCCATGTTCCCAGGGCCTGTGTGTCTCTTGATATAAACTAACATTGTCAGTGATTGGTAAGGGCTATATTCGCAGTAAATTATTATGTTAAGCAACTATGGAAATATCAATGTCAAAAATCAAGAAAATTGTCTTGCCTGCAAATTTGAGTGCTTATTGAGGAGTAATCCTATAACATCAGTAATCCTATAACATCAGGAGGCCATGCACTGAGAGTCATTTCAACATATTGACCCAGGGAAACACTGATTTGACCTATAGGAACACACATATTAATATGTCATATTAAGAAGATATTAATCTGGGGGAATATAGGACCCTGGGAACATAGAGACGGTCCCTATGAAATACTAACTTCATGACACACTCAGGCACAGTATTAGCTTTAGAAACAGCAACAGTGTATTTGTATGAACTGACCTTTTAGAAAAGCATAAGCAGCAACAGGAAAGAAAGGCGTCTGAAACAAAGCCTCGCAGAAGATGAAGGATCTGAACCACTCCGGAGGATCCAGCACCATGGGGTCCCAGAACGCCTCACCATACCACTTCAACAAATCTATCAGCTGATGGAGAGATAAAAAAAGTTTAGTAGCTATTATTATTATATAATGTGTCTCTATTATTGTCTCCTGTAGGCTGCTGACACTCACCTGCTGAGGATACACATGTCCGGGTAGCAGGGCTTGTAAGTCAATAAATAATGTGATAGGGATGTGAGAGGCAAAGTAGAAGAAAAAGATGATTTCTAACACACGGATAGCCATGTTACCTCTCGGACTTATTCAGTGCAAACAGATAAGAAACTGGGACAGAGTCCGCAGCAGTAGTGTGACGTAGAGACGCGTGTTCCCAGGATGAATCCCATTGGCTCACAGAGGGAGATGGGGGCGTTCCCGGATGTTGTTTGTTTAACTTCACACAAAATGTAACAAATGTAACAATTTAACAATCTAAAATTTTGATTTAGATAGTTATTCTTTTTTTCTTCTCAGTATTGTCTGTTTATGTAATTGTTGGTATGCACAGGCTATATATTCTTATATAATCTAGGCCTATAATTTCCGTTCTGCTGATAATACATAACTATCTACTATCTACTCTCTGTCTATAATGATAATAATAATAATAATAATAATAATAATAATAGATAGTGGAAGTAATACAAAGATAGATAAATAAGTAAGCAAATTAAAACATAAATATCAATTTATGTCACATTTTATCAATTAATTAACGTATACATTTATTTTTTTATTATGTTGAGTTCATTTAATGGCATATTTATTTATTTATCAAGTCACGTGTGAAGTTAAACATCATGTATTGTATAGGCACGATTTTTAACTTCACACATTTTTAAAATGTTTATTTAGATAGTTATTGTTTTTTCTTATTTTTCTTTTTCTTGTTATCTTTTTTCTTTTTTCTCAGTATTGTCTGTTTATGTAATTGTTGGTATGCACAGGCTATATTCTTATATAATCTAGGCCTATAATTTCTGTCCTGCTGATAATACATAACGTCTATAATTATAATAATAATAATAGATAGTGGAAGTAATACAAACATAGATAAATAAGTAAGCAAATGAAAACATAAATATCAATTTATGTCACATTTTATCAATTAATTAATGTATACATTTATTATTTATGGGAAAATGTTGTTAAAAGGGCTTGGGAAAATAGCATTTTGAAGCTAAAACATTCATACTTTGACCAAAATTTGAATGTTAGGATTTGAAAACATAAGGAACACCACTGTGAAGCTACAGAATGATATAAAAACCTCAAAACCTCTAAAATAATAGACCTGCCCTTTCAGCTTTAGACTGACATAATGCAGCAGATGATTTTATTTATTTTTATTACATTATTTGTGATAAAAGGACTGTAAACACCTGCAAAACATACAAATATGTTTCAGCAAATTCAGTTCTTTCTGATTCATGAAGCTTTGTAGGACTTTCAAGGCCTTTTGAACGTCAGGATTAAAACCAGCCTCACAATATATGAGCCTACATATTATTTATTATTTATTTATATATACATTTATTTTTTATATTATGTTGAGTTCATTTAATGGCATATTTATTTATTTATCAAGTCATTTATTTATATATTTTTTTATTTTGGCAGGTTCCGTCCTCCATACACATCACATAGAAAATTGTCATTTTCATTGAGTTATCAATAGGATGGATAACAAAGTAAAAGTAGAAACATAAAACATGACAAATATTTTACAGTGCTAAACAAGAACATATAAGTACATTATGTTTACTCTACTGAGTTGTTTATGTGTGATCATCTTACAGCTGCTATATTTCAGACAGCACTTGAAAGGCAAGCAGATAAATATAGCCTAAAAAATTATAGAAAAAGAAGAATTAGTTTATTAATCCCCAGGGAGGAATCACACACACACACTCACACAATCACACTCACACACACACACACATACACACACTCACACGCACACACAGGACCCATAGATATGCAGATTATTGTTTTAAACCGTTCTGCCTTATCTCTTGCCTTGGTATTTAGATGTGATTTGTATCTTCCAAGGTGACGCTGGCTGCCCGTAGACATTTAGCTTCATGATATTGACCATCCTCATCCTTCACCAAATGAGGACTCTCAACATCCACGTAATCCTGCAAAAAAAAAAGAAGACAAAAAAATGTATATATTACCACAAGGACATTTTCATTGGAAATAATTCATAATAATAATTCATCCAAACTGTTTGACTGACAAGTCATCTCATTAAAAAGTGAGCGTTTAAGATAAAAATGATGAACTCAGTTTACCTTCTAGGAAATTCTTTCCTGCATCTCTGAAAATGCTACATAATATGACTTTAATCAAGTATGTAATGTCATTTGGCTTTACATGCTGAATTAAAGTCATATGACTTTAATTCAGCAGTCTAACTAATACATCATTAAGGTTGAGACTATTTTTGGCACCACGTAGGTCACACAATGTTTGCTTTGAAAGGAAAAGATGAAAAGATGAAGAATGAATGACACAATAAATAATCATGTCAACCATTTCAAATATGATGTTCCTTACCGCATCGTTTTCCATGATGTTCTCCAGCATGTGGACAATGTCTGTGAATGAGGGTCTCAGAGTGTACGGCTCCAGCCAACAGTCTCGCATGATATGAAGCCTGTAGGGTTTAGACATTAAAGGGATTCATCATGTTATGAATGAATGAATGAATGAATGAATGAATGACTTTATTTTGAACATAAAACAAAAAACAGATACAAAATAATAACAAACAAAACAAGAGTAACAGTGTCCGAAAAGGAGTAGGTAGAAATAAAACTTATATTTCCCATTAACTCATATATCATAGAATGATAATATAATATAATATATAAACTATCCCAGATTTATTTACATCACAAATTAAATATATGAACAGCATCCCAAGTTTATTTACAATCCACATATCCATCCGGAGTTAAAAAATAAATATAAACCAACCCTTAACACAACCCTTATCACAACCTCCCAAAAATATCTTTTTTATATAGCTTTTTAAATTGATTTATATTTGTGCTCCGCCTCAACCCATCATCCAACCCATTCCACAAATCCACTATTGCCCGGAAGTGAATTATGTCTTGCTTTGAACATAATTATTGCAGATTTAAATTTTACCAAATCCATGAATTTCAATGCATGTGACTTTAAAAACAGTGTGTTGGTGTGTTCCCTATATCCCACATTATTTACTATCCTGATTGCTCTCTTTTGTAGTATTGCATAATGGCTGTAAGTTGCTTTTACAAGTGTTACCCCAAATGTCCACACAGTAATTCAGATATGGTGATATAAGTGAAGAATACAGAATGTGCAGTGATTTATGGTCCAGTATGTGTCTTGTTTTCTCTAAAACTGCTACGCTCTTTGCCAGCTTTGTTCTTACATAATTTATCTGAGGTTTCCAGCAGATTTTGTGGTCCAGTATCGCAACCAGAAATTTATTTTCATATGCTTTTTCAATATTAACATCATCTATCGTCATTTGTACTTGTATGTCTATTTTTCGGTTTTCCAAATAACATAAATTTAGTTTTGTTCAAATTTAATGACAATTTGTTTCTGTCAAACCACCGTTGCAAGATAGAAGTTACATAGACTATATAATATCTGCCAAATCGCCTGTCGAATGTAGATTTTTAATGTTTTGTGTAATTGTCCGTTTTCACTTACATCTCTGGTCTGCAGCCTTCAGGGTTTGTGTTCTTATGACCAATACAGATGTGGTACACCACTGCCTCTGATGTCTCAAGGTGTGGGTACGGCAGTGTACCTGAACATATGACATGAAGATATTACATATGAGATATATTCCAGACTCCAGAGTGAAACAAACCTACCTGACACTTTTGTATCCATCAAACAAGTCATGTTTTTCTACTCAAGGTCTTTAGTTACCTGCTGTCTTTTAAAATATACCATCATATATTTTCATTTCATCTTCTCATTTGTTTTGTAAAAATAGGCATCACCTTGCTGTGAGCTTCATCAACATCACATATATTTAATTTGACCAGTTTCATGTTTCCCCAGACTGATGAGATTGTTTTAGGGAATGTGATATTGCCTTAATGTTTATTTACAACTAAAAGAGGCAATCAAACAGAAAAATCTCCTTCACACCCAAAGTGGACCCCTTTGTTCTAACTTTATATTTTTAATCATTTTGTGCCACACATATCTTTTATTGCCTAAACAACCAACTCACCAAATGTCTGCATCTCCCACAGCACGATGCCAAATGCCCACACGTCTCCCTTAAAGCTGTAATAGTTGTTCTTGAAGTACTCGGGTGGGTACCAGCGCAGCGGCACACGCTGCTGTACACATCACAGACAAGATGTGTCCCAAATGGGACAAAATTTGATCAAAATGGTACAAAATTGTGTCACATGCTGCACTGTTTTTTTTTTTTTTTCCAAAACAATACAATGTGTGCCTCTTGGCATCCTATTTTAATAAGTTGGAAAAAGCAGTATATATAGCAGTAATATATGGCCCTGTTTAGACCTGGTATTAACACGTGTCCTGAGTGATCAGTTCACAAGTGGGCAGCTTTAAGTACGTCTGTTCACACCTGGTATTAGAAAGCGTCTCCACATCCGATCTCACTTCCCCGCTCTATATGCAAATAAACATGTAGTAAATACACGGCCAATACAGCAGACGTTGTGACGTAATACTACAGGAATGTCAGTAGTAATATTGTGAATTTCGGTACATTTTATTCATATTTTTACAACATCAAAATATAAGGATATTGCCAGACAACAGCAGGTGTAGAGCTTCAGAGAGCCAGGGAGGAGAGCGAGCAGGCGGTCGGACGGACGAGTGTGAGCTCCGTGCAAAGCAGCGGAACAAAAACACTGCCACATCTCCGACAGTATGATAATAATGCACTTTCTGTTCCTAGTCTGATAGATATGTAGGCTATAGATAAGATATATTTTAATAAAATACAGTTGTACCGACAGAATACAGCAGAGCAAAGAGACCGTTTCCGGGCTGCGTGGGAGCGCGGTGATCCCGCAGATCCCAGCGTGACATCAGATGAGTAGGAGGTCCTTAATGTAGTCCAGGACACATTCATACACACTGCTAAAAGAATGTGGTCATATGTGGCCCAGACCACCTCTGAATGTGGCCTGAAAGATCCGATCTCAATGCGTCCTCAATGCGTCTTGAGTGCGTTCACACCTGTACTTAGAGCTGTCCACTTGTGATCCGATCACTGAGGATACATGTTAATACCAGGTCTGAACAGGGCCTATCAAGTTATCTGTTACCTGTTAAAGTCACATGTTCTGATGGTATGACGCTCAGTTGTTAGGGTTGTAGGACTATTTGAACTTCTCGTAGGAAAACTGAAATCCGAGCCGTATCAGTCATCGAGGAGAATGTCCTCTGAGTGTGTGTGTTGATGTCTTACCCGTGGGTTTCTCCAGCGGCTGCTGCGGCGGCTCGTCATGCGTGTTAAGTCTCGGGCCAGGCCAAACTCCGCTACTTTCACCTCCCAGGGGAACTTATTGACCATGATGTTTCTCAGAGCTAAGTCACAGTGCACAATCTGCAGGGAAGACCACACTGACACTGCTTAGCATGGGTCTATGATTGGCCAGTGTGGTCCATACTGTAAATCATTATTCATCAACATACAGCTGAGTACTTCATAATATCCTGTTGTTACCATTTTGCAGCGCAGGTGCTGCAAGGCCAGAGCAATGTGGTAGGAGGCGATGGTGAGGAGGCTCTGCAGCTCAGGGTCTACACTCAGGTGGACTCTGTTGGTCTGCAGGAAGCTCCTCAGAGTGCCGCAGCTCACGTGCTCCATGATGAGAATGTAAGGCTCTGCAAAGATCAAAACAGAGAGAGAGGATGTGGGATTTACAGGGAGGAACATATCCAAGGAATACAAATCCTCAGAATTGCATCTCTGCTCTTTGCAGATGATGTGGTTCTGTTGGCTTCATCAGACCGTGACCTGCAGCGCGCACTGGGGCAGTTTGCAGCAGAGTGTGAAGCGGTCGGGATGAGAGTCAGTACCTCCAAATCTAAGGCCATGGTTAGTCTTTGCCCCAAGCAAAGGAGTTTAAGTACCTTGGGGTCTCGTTCACGAGTAAGGGAAAAAAGGAGCAGAAGATGGACAGACGATTCGGTGCTGCATCTGCAGTTATGCGGGTGCTATACCGGACTGTTGTGGTGAAGAGGGAGCTGAGCCGGAAGGCAAAGCTCTGGATTTACCGGTCCATCAACGTTCCAACCCTCACCTATGGTCATGAGCATTGTGTAGTGACCAAAAGAATGAGATCGCGGATACAAGCGTCCGAAATGAGCTTCCTCCGTAGGGCGGCTGGGCTCAGCCTTAGAGTGAGGAGCTCAGACATCCGGAGGGAGCTCGGAGTAGAACTGCTGCTTCTTCGCGTCGAAAGGGGCCAGCTCAGGTGGTTCAACATCTGATCAGGATCCTCCTGTATACCTCCCTTTAGAGGTTTTCTGGGCACGTACAACTGGTAAGATGCCCCGGGGTAGACCCAGAACACGCTGGAGGGATTATATATCTTGTCTGGCCTGGAAACGCCTCGGGGTCCCCCAGGAAGAGCTGGAAAACATTGCTGGGGAGAGGGACGTCTGTAATTCCCTGCTTAGCCTGCTGCCCAAGGGACCCGGTCCCGGATAAGCAGAAGAAAATGGATGGATGGATGAAACATATCCAAGGTCTCATGATCTACCTTTCTTTACTGTCATAGGAGAACTGTAGAACAGAACAGTGGTTTCATTCTGGCTGAGGATTAACAGTCTGTGGATAAATGTCTCTCACCTTCAGTGGTGTTCCAGTCCAGTAACTGGAGGATGTTCTTGTGGTGCACCAGCTTCCTCATGATGGAAACCTCTGTGTTCACATGCTTAGGACGGACACCTCAAGGAAAAAAAGAGAGAACAATTAAACCATAGCTCTGTAACTGAACTGTAAAAAAAATATCATCTGAATCTACAGACGTCCACATTTAGTTTAAATGATCTACGGTAGTTACCACCATCATTTTTTGTGAATTATAGTTAGGCCCATATAGCGTGTCTGTGACCTGATTAATGTGTCTGTTTGCATGACAGACCATTGGATTACCATAGCAAAACCTACTGTACATGTGCGCTGATGTTTGTTCGGTTTGGGTTGCGTTCAAATGTAGCTTGACATAATTTATTACTGTTAAAGTTAAATGGCTGGTTCACCCAAATTACCAAAAACAACTTGTTGGTATCCAGCCATCAGCACATAAAGTACCACTAAGGTTGAGTGACAAAATATGTTAATTTATAATTTGGGTGACCTGACTCTTAAAAGTAAATAAATTATTGACATGACAATAAGATGAAATGTCAAAATCATGGCAATACTGAGATCACCTCTCATTACATGGACATACTGTGAAAATACTGTTAGATGAGAGAACGCCCCAGCATTTGCTCAGTGTGGGAGAGGAAGGAGAGGAAGGAGCGGTGGGCTGAGGGTTTTATCTTCATATTTTCCGTCGCCCTTTCTTACCACAGCTGCAAATACAGCTCTAAACCAATGTTAAAGTTGCATGTAACTGTAGTTCATCTTATGCTACTTAACTGTAGCTTGTTATGTTTCAACTTATCACATTTCAAAACTTATTTACACATACAGCAGACACATTAGTATTCATTTAGAGTCGTGTTTGTGTCTGATGAATCTAAGCGCAATCTAAGTGCAATATTCACTTTCCTTTTAGCTCTGCTTTGGTCTCCTCCAACTTCTCAGAAAAACATTTGTTTCTTAGCAGCTAAATGCTCTGTGTTCACCAGCTAGTCGCTAACTTGGTTTGTCTGCTGAAACAAGTGACACCTTTACCTTTACCTTTACCTTACACACATAATTGATCCACTGTCAATATAAAAATATTATAATAGCTGCTTTTAAGAAAGAACCTTCTCCAAAACTGACCTTAAATATAAACTGGAGAGGAAGCCTATTTCCTGAGTAAAATGCATGTGACTGCTGCTCGCACTGATTCTGATTATCATTAAAGGAGTCATCGCAGCAGGCTGCACGGTGGTGCAGTGGTTAGCACTGGTGCCTCACAGCTAGAGGGTTGCAGGTTTGAATCTGGCTTGGGGCCCTTCTGTGTGGAGTTTGCATGTTCTCCCTGTGTTAGTGTGGGTTTTCTCCAGGTCCTCCGGTTTCCTCCCACAGTCCAAAGACATGCAGGTTAGGTTAATTGTTGACTCTAAATTGCCCGTAGGTGTGAATGGTTGTCTGTCTCTATGTGTCAGCCCTGCAATGGACTGGCGACCTGTCCAGGGTGTACCCCGCCTTCGCCCAGTGTCGGCTGGGATCTACACAGAGTTGTGAAAGATTAATTTTGGTAGCCGTAGGAGGAGATGCAGATCAAAGGTGTCTTTGAAAAGTTTTTCAGGAATATTTCAGTTCAGAGTTACAGGTTAGTAAAGGTTACTGATAGCCAGACACTTTGCGCCTTGACTTTTGCCTCTACACTTGATTGATTATCTCTGCCTCAAAGAAATGCTTGCAGGTCTAAACCTCGAGAGAAGTATGTATACAGGCCTACCTTCCTTGCTGATCTTGCAGGTGAACATGCTGTGGCCTTTACACGTCCCTCTGGTCATCCTGGCCTGGTAGAAGACGCCCTCCTTCCCTGCTTTGATCAGCTGCAGCAGGTTCAGGTCTGACTTGTTAACATGAGGACCCTTGAACATATGCCATAAGAGCGACTTTGCAGCATCAAATCAGAGCAGAGCAGCAACGGGGTTAGGACGGGAGACTGAGAGGACATGCAAACACCATCCTGGTCAAAGTCACAAACTCATTTTTTGTCCACATTGTACAAGAACTGTCTGATTTTGGCTCTATCCTGAGCTACAGTGGTGATATCTTTGGCACAAAAGAGACAAGATCAGCAGTAATACAGATCAGACTGACGGAGCGTGTCACATGTGCAGTTAACATTCAGTTTAGCATGTGAGATTTCTTCAGCTGACTACTAACGGAAGTCGAGCACCCCTAAAATAGGTCAAATAACCGACAGCATAAAATATCTGCATGATGTGTTGACATGAAGACGTGGGTGTATCAACAGTACCTGCTGCAGGCCTTTCCACAGCCTCCTGGGGGGGGACCTGACTGTGCTCATCTGCTGCAGGGGAATCTGTGGAGGAAGGTCCTCCTCTTCCTCCTCCTCCACCCCCACCGCTGGCATCGGCCTCCCAGGCATGATGTGAGTCTCCAGCCGAGGAACAGCATCCATCAACAACTTGCTACCCCGCAGCTGCCGAATGGTCCGGACCAAAGAACGATACCTGCGAGAAATAGTAGAGTTTATTAAACAACGAATACTGTACACGGTTTGGGGGAGACAGATTCCAGCAGAAGCTCAAGGCAGCTGTGCCAGCGGGGGCTGTGGTTTACTGGAAAAATAAATATCTACCTGTATGAAAAACAAAAGTTGGAGTAGGTAATGCTTCTGTGGTAACAGCACTATTTCCAGTTTGGGAGCTTAAGAACGTGTTTCACAAGAAATTGTGAAATAAACACCATCTATGCGTCTTTTTTGTGTCAGAAACCAAAGTATTGGACATTAAAATATTGATCTGGTGGTGACGCAAAATAAAAATTCAGAGGATCAACAAAGTGACTGCAATTCATCCTGAGGGGAACTTAAATGTCTGTACTAAATTTCATGGAAATCCATCCGATAATTATCGAGATATTTCACGTAAAATGTGTTTGACCGATGAAATCCTTAGTTCCAAGTGATGTCATACAAGCATCAAGTTTTAGGGTCCGATTAGTCTACGTATTGTGTAGCTAACATTTGTCCTCGGCTTGGAGAGGAGACATCATTAATGTTGTTAGTCACACCGGCTATGAAAAGGTTAGTCTGCTGTAAAAAAGGGCTATTATTGTGAAAATGTTTCCTATTACCTATTTTAGATACTAGCCAAACTTTAGTTTTCACAATCTAGTACTAATTCAAAGGCAACTTCACTTGTTGATGTAGTCTTTTCAGCTAATAAACAATTTTCTTTTTTAATAAAAATCTTGCCGAGTGCAACTTTAACTCAAACAAATCAAACAACACTGAGGACAAACCGTCCGGTAAATTCCTTGTGAAATAAATTCAGCATCTCTTACTTTCTGAGACATGCGACCCCCAGCAGTGTGCCCACCAGGACGGTAACGGACAGGGCCCCTATGAGGACGGAGACAGGTAGGTCCGGGGGCCAACCTGAAAGAGCACGAACAGGACAGAAATCAGCTCCAACATGCTCTCACGATGAGTCAGTGAACACAACTGGATGAAAATCTCACCTGAACTGGTGCAATTATTACTCATTGTGTCTTCGGGCAGTTTGATAAAAGAACATCACCTCAGTCTGGAAGATGATATTAATGATATTAAAAATAACACCATGTGATCCAGAGAAGCAGGAACAATATTAACGATGTATAATCACAAATCAAACACATTGGACTTTCTTTTAGATTATTAATTACATGAAGAGGAACATTACTAACGTTTGGTGGAAGAGCATCCTGTCAAACCTGAAGCTGAAAACAATAAGAATGTACAGTGAGAGACACATTAAGCTCATACATTCACATCAACTACTCTGTTAAAAATACTAAACAGCCTTACCTGTGTTTTTGAGTTTGATAATTTACTGATGCTGATCAGAAGCCAGCTGGAACCGTTATTCTGTTTGGAGTTACTTAGAAATGCTATAACCCTTCAAGAATTCAACAATGTGTTGTGTTAACCTCGAGCCTGTCTGTAGTGTCACCAGTAAGAGCTCTCATCGCGTGTCAACCACAACATAAGCAGAGGAAATGAACCATAGCAGAGGGTGGTTTGAGCAGCGTGACACTCTCAAGCAACTCTCTCAGACATCACAACTTAAACTTATCTTAAAATAGCCAGTGACTGATTGCTGATTGGATTATTTTGGATTTGAAAGTTTTAAATGAAACTAAAATCAAAAACGAGGCACATGAGAAAATCAATTTAGGTGGTTTTGTTGTATCCAAAACACCCATAGTCAGTTTAACAGATTATTTCAACGAAAAACTTAAAATATTTTTGGTTTTATTGAATTTCTATGAGAAATTGTGTGAAAGAAAAACAAATTAATGGATGTTTTCCAGACATTTGTAACCCTCAATTTGATATTCAGATCTTTTAGTAAAAATAGAAGAAAAACTATTTAAAGTAAAAGTCCTGCATTAAAAAAAACCCTTAATTATGTAGAAGTTAAAGCTGAAGTAGGATTGGAGCAAATATGATTAAAAAAAGTTATTTTTATAAAACAGCCGCTATATCGTGACAGTAGTACTATGTCTATTTCTCGCCTCAAATGTTTTCAGAATCATCTTGTAGTGCACGGTTTATCTGTAAAATGAGAAAGTTTGTGACGCCGCCGTCATTGTGAAATCTGGTGAAGGAACGCCAAGTTCTGGTCACATGATCGGAGCACAGCCAATAGGAACGCTCTGTCAATGAAATGACCTGTGATTGGTCAAAGTCATGAAAACAGAGCCATGAGGAGGTGCAGAAGTCTAGTTTTCTCTCAGAAAACTTGAATTACAATATGCTGAAAGGTTATTATGGTTTTTTTGCCCAATGATGCCAAAAATATACTGCCTATTAAGTATTATCAAACTTAAAGTATAAAATGTAAGAGGTGCCTTTGTCAGTGTTAAATGTGTATATTTATTACTGATGCATGATAATGTTGTACCTGGTTGAGGTGGAGCTATAATCTGTGGGGAGATCATGTGTTCGGTCGTGTGTGTGTATCTGTCTGTCCACGGCAAATCTCTCATACTACTGGACCCATCAGCTTCATATTTTTGTGCTCACTGTATGCTGAAGGACCTCTGGTGATTGCGATGATATACAATTTTTGAAAAAACAATTTTATTGACTGCTTTATACTGTCATTGACTGCTGACTCCTCACTCCTCTGAACCGGCTGGTATTTCTATTAAGGTATTTCTGGCAATCGACTTGGCTAAAAACAAGCCTTACCTAGTCTGTTCCAGGCCACATTTTGGCCTGTGTCGTGGCTCGGAAACTGACATCCATAGAAAAGTTTGGTCTCATTTTGAACCGGAGCATCTGCAGATTCATTCCATACCTGATATGTTATGATCTACTAAAGTTAGGCACCATACAAGAAAACTAAATCTCTGTTTTTGTTATCGGTACCCAAGCGGCAGCCTCCGGTGCTGAGAGATGAATCCAACGCAGAAATGCCAAAAACTGCAGTTCATCGAATGGCCACATGAGGCTGCAAACGTGAGTCAATCCCCATAGACCCCCCATGTTAAAATGCCCAACTTTACAGCAGAATAAACATGTTCACAGCCAGGTACAAAAAACGATTTTGGTCTCTATAACTGTACGGGGAGTCCAGAGTTTAGCCAAGCAGCTGATTGGTATACTGCAGCATCATGACAATCCACCAACAGATGTTGTACATAGTCCATAACCAACACTTTAATAAATAAACTGGCCATAGTGCATCTGTAAGACCTAATACTTCGTATACGTCAGGATTAGGTAACAGGGGAGGAAGAAAAGCCCCTTCGATGAGAGAGGTTTCAGTAGCAGTCTTTGCTTCGGGGAAGTTTCTGCGGATGTGGTTTCCTTTCTCATCTGCAGACAGACTTACTGCAGCAACATGATATTTTACAATCAGGAAGGAAAATGATGAGTAAAACTCTGAGACTATAGGTCTACAGCAGTAAATCAGTCAGTGTGTTTACATGCTCATGATGACAATGTTGACATGTTGTTTCGCAGCAGATAAAATGTTCATGTGTTCACTGACTAAATGCAAAGTACAGTTAGGGCTGATGGGAATCAGGTATCTGGTCATAAAACAACTTCAGTCAAAGACACGTTGATGTTATTGACCCTTTATAGAAAATGGTTATACAACCTGGGCAGCAACAAGGATTCTGCTGGGAGAATTCATTTCCCCTTAATAAACACATACATGAGCTTTAGATCTTAAATCAACAGTAATAATAAACCTTTAGAAATGTTTGAGATGATGGAGGATTAGCGTGAGCATTTCAGCAGAGTAATAATGAGAAGTATGAGGTTATAATTGCTGCGCCGTACACCTGCATGAATATGATTTAAACTTTAACCTTCAGGAAGACTCAAATCTGAAAGATGCAGGTGCTTTCATTTTAACATATAGGCATATAAAAAAATACCATCATCCATCAAGATGGATCACCAAATGTGTTACGCCTCATCCTTCCTGTGAGGACCATGAATGTCTGTACCAAAGTTGTCTAAATACTGCATTGCTCAGAGAACAAATAAAAACATATTTCAGTCTGGTGTTGTCATTTCCTCTGCAGAATTTAATTTGTTTGCTCGGGTATTTTGTTACAGATCAACGGTATCACTCCATATACAACTACAAGTACAGTATTTTGTACAGTTCATATTCAAATACATAGTTTTCATTGGCTTATTTACAAAACACATTTTTTTTTATGTACATGTTTTCATGTCAGTGCAACGTCACTTTCTTTCAACAAACACTTTACAAAAAAAGTTCTTTAAATTAACACGTCTGGTTCAGATCCAACAGAAATGAACTTAAATAAAGAGGCTACAGACACTGACAGACAGCTCAGTAGTAGATTGCACTGCCTGCCGACACTTCCAACTACTCCTCTGGGTGGAGGGGGCGGGGGGAGTTGGGCCAGATGGGCGGGGCTGCTGGAGATGGGGAGGGGCTTAAGATGTTATTTTACGTGGTTCACAAGATTGGTGTTTTTGCCCAATTTCAGCGTAAAAGTTCAGTTCTTTTCGGGCAGAAAGGTTCCTGGATTACAAAAATTGTGCTGAAATTAACTCCAACTTCAAATTGTGGTTTTTGCTAACACAGTTTAAGCTACAGGTGTGGTAAGCTTAGCGTCACACTAGTAGTGGTTTGAGGGAACATTCACAGCCAAAAAGAAAAAAAAAGAAAAAAAAAATGTTGACAGCTATTGCACCTTTAAATGAAGCAAACATTACAAACTGGGTTCTCAAGAGACTAAACCTTAGGAGGAAATGTTCCCCTTTGAGCCACGTGATGACGTTTCAAACACCGACACAAACTGGACATCGTCTACGGCTCGGTGCAAAGGCAAGGAGGGTGGAGGACACGAAGAGCTGAGCAAGCAAACATAAATAGCACTCATCTGTACATTTCCATTTGTTCAACAAACGTACTCTGAAAAGGAAAATAGTTTCATTCAGTGACAGATCTCTCCAAATACATCCATAGAGACGCCTTCTCCTCATAAATACAGCAGCTAAAAAAGGGGTGAACACAGAGATTCATCTCCTGTGATCTCGAAGACAAAGTAGGGGAACCTGCTGACCGTCTGCTGTCCGCTCACAGTGATTAGACCGAGCCCCACACATGCTGCTACGCTCCAGACACAAAGCTCTGCCACTGGACTCCACACAGCAAAACATCAAGTAGCCCAACCTTCAGACTAAAGAACTCAGCACACAGAAAACAAACGACAGTGTAAGTGTCGGGTCCAGTGTGATGTGTGAAGTTTTTTTACAGGTCTGACTACAGTCCAGACACTGTAGCTCTCAGCGGATTCGACAGGCCATGGTTCCTTTGGAAGAATACATGAAGAGTAAACTGAAACCATCTGATATCAGTGGGTTTATGGGCACTAAAGTTCCAGAGGAATATCCTTAAAACAACCCACATTTAAATTAAATATTAAATACATGTTTATGCATTGTCAATCTGAACTTTATTCCTCATACAATTTTGAAACGTTACCAAATTATTCTGGCAATTACCTGGAATTAATTGATAGGAAGTGTACCAATTGATCACCTCTAATTGGTACTAAATTGTGTAATTCTTTCTAGGAAATTATTGGTTCTATGTTGGGTTAAGGTGAATGAATTAAACACATTCACTTGGGAATACGCACCATATACGTATAACATCAAGTAAAATACTATATGCACTAAAACTAGATTTTGACACATGGCCCACTAATAACATTTTGATATAAATGAAGGCTTTAAAGGTGCAAATAACCAAAACATTTGATTAAATTAGCTTTTGGGGGCCACTTTGCCTGGTTGGTAATCCAGCTTTGAGACCTCCAGTGTTACTGAAGCGTTTGGAGCTTACCAGACCTCTGTAGCCATTTAACCGCTACTAGCAAAATACCGACCGAACTGTTGGCGGTTGAGTTGCATCGTGGGTAATGGAGGCGCAAGGTATCGACAAGAAAGACGAATGTGTGGAATAAAAAAAACGATATCTCACACATCAATTTTGATCCTTTTTTTCTTTTTCTTTTTTACTGGCCTTCGTGGGTCCGACAATGTGATAGGAGTTCAATGCTAAATTAGTTGAGTTAGTACTCTTTAAATAATATAATGTTTAAATATAATGTTAAAATAATTTTGTAACCACAATGAAGTGATCCTTAATGTCCCAACTTTTTCTTGGTTTCTTATTGGGGAGCATATGAACATTAGTATTACAGATGAGTTTGCAGCAGGTGAAAGGTTCACGTTTGCGACGGGCGCTGTGAAGACGAGTCTGATGCCTCTGGTGTAGCTTTGAGATTAATATCCATTCCTAACCTGAAGTGGCTACTGAAGAAAAAAAAAAAAAAAAAAAAAAAAAATCCAAACAATAAAATAAATCTTTTATAAAACAACGCATTTGCAGAAAAAAAAAAAAGTATTAAACACATAAAGTATATTATTCTTTAAGCGTGTCTCTTTTGAAATCATGGCACCTGTCCTAAACAAACCCAGATCGGTACTCAAGCTTTCTAAGAAGTTATGGGTACACACAGGTCAACATTGCACAAATCACCACTGATATTTGGCAGCTGTGGAATGAAACAGTTTTTTTTTTAGTTTTATGTCCACATCAGGACCTGTGAGAGTGTCCTAGAAGGGGGGGGAGAGATTGAATCGTTTGAAATGTGTGTACCATGACTCCTACACTGGAAGGAAGCATTTTATTTATGATTATTAATACTGTCACAGACTTTTAGGGTACAGTTGGCTGACAGACTGCGGGAAGCGATGAGGTAGCAGGTGACTTATGATTTCCCCCTAGTGACCCTAACGCTAATAAAACCTTTGGAGAACCATCTTGTTAAAAAGCTTGTCACAGTATCCGATATACTAGATAACCGAATGTCAACATTATGTTGATCTGTGGCATCAAATATGACATCTACACAGGTTCTTTAACTCTTGGGCCCCCTGTTGGCATTTTAAAACTCAACCTGTATCCAAATCATTGGCTTTGCATTTACACCTGGACTTCACCTTTCCTTCTCCAGGTGAGATCTCCAGGCTCAGATCATGTGAGAACTCCAGGTGTAAATCTGACATCACAAGTGATAAATGCACAAAGTAACCATCACTTCATGACTTGGCCATACCGGCAAACATTCTGAGATGTGTTAGTATGCAAGTATATGTTACATGTGTGTTATGGCGGGGGTTGTTCACATGAGGGGTGGGGAGGGGGCGTTGTTTCATTGGGCTCAGCAAAGTGCACCAGTTTAGTGCTTTTACCAGGGCTTCATTGTTGTTTTGGCAAACCTTTGCACTAAAATATGTTTGCGATCAAGTGTAGAAAGTGCTGCGACGCGTCCCTAAAAGACACAGAGACCACAGTCCGACTCAGGTCGTTAGCAGTTTATGAGAATTCTTCAGAATGATCTGAACGTCCGGGTGCTTCCTGCTCAGGGCAGCAGGTGTGTAGTGCTGGCTGATGGAAGACGAGGCGCGATCACTGGAGGACACAGTATTTCTTGTAGTCGGACTCAAAGTCTTCATCCATGCTACTGGTGTCGGCCATCTTCTTGCCGTCGATCTTTGGCAGGTACTGGGAGTAGTTGACTCCCTGCTGCTCGTAGAAGAGGATGTAGGCCGAGTCGGTGTCGATCTCCTCAGAGTGCACTTCCTGGAGGATTTTAATTGATTAAAAAACACAAGAGATGTGATCGATCTTTTCTAGGTACATGTCGATGAACCTGTTGTGTGTTGTTATATTAGCTGAGACAGTTCTGTAAAACGTTACAGGCAGATTTAAGATGTGTTGTGGCATGAATCCACCGCTAGATGCCTCCAAATACGGCATATTATAATGGCTTTTATTCCAGTTTATATAGATTTGTTTTCACTTTGACATCTTTATTCTATTGATTGGTCTAAAAAAATAAAATCACTATAATATAACTGACGTTTTGCTGACTTGCCCCCTTTATTTAATGCCGCTATGCCTGTCTATCTGTCCAATCTAGAACAATAATACTGGTGGCAGATGTACCACAGAGGGTGATTTGATTTCAGACAGAATTATGTAGATTAATTCTCGCTGGTGTCTGTTGAAAGGTATGAAGTGTCCAAATGCCTTACCTTACAGCTGCTGTCATTGTAACAGTACCATTTCTCATTGGGGTTTTTGGCATACGTCACATAGTGGCCTCCTCCCATGATTCCTGAATGGCACTGATGACATAAAGCAGATAAGTACGTTAGACTTGTTTCAAAGCAGAAAGCCTCTTACTATTTGTATGGCCATGATGTTGATGAGTGATAACTTACTGATATTGCATAGAGGTTGTAGATGGCGTCCAGGCACATGTTGTCTCTGTGCTGGAGCAGCGAGTTGTCAGGGTCCACGCTGCTCTCTGTGCTGCAGTCTGAGCTCATCCCGTTGCTGTCACCGTTCACCAGGACCACGTCGCAGTTGCTGCTGGACGCCTCGGTGCCGCACGACGTCTCCGACGCGATCGGCTCTCCCGATCCGGGAGGGCCCGATGCTGTGCTCCCCTCTGTGTCCGACTGTGGTGCACCGTCCCGCGGCTCAGCCTCGGGATTAGCGGCTCCCTCCAGGTTCTCCTTGCTGTTAGAGAGGCGGTGTCTGCTGCTCAGCTGAGGCAGGCGTAGCCGGCCTGGCCTGCGGCCTCCGCTGCCGGTCTTGGGGCTGCCAGAGGGGCTGCTGGTCCGGCTGAGAGAAGGCGCTGACTTCCTGCTAGAGGCAGGGGAAGCTGTTGGGAAACCACAAAGTGAAAAACACTTCCTCTGCCGTTGGGCCATTCGCTGCTCTGCTCATTTGTACTTCAGTCTTTCTTGTTCCACAAGCTGTCAGCTCTTAAAGGGTAACTTTTTCAACCTGGACCCTCTTTTCCCATGTATTTCTGAAACTGGTCCAGCATTGCGAGAGAACGCTGTAAACAGCAGCTGCAATGTATTCCTATTGGGGCAAGCTGACACCATCATTTAGGTCCACTAAAAGTGCTGTTTTTTACCATGACAGGCTCTGGTTGTTATTATAAGTGTCTGACATTATGGAAAGAGTCTAGCTCAAAGAGAAGTCTCCTTCTGAACTCTGGCGAGGTGACGTGTCGCTGGAAGACAATGATGGAATAGTGGAATACATCCATGGTGGAAACGTAAGTGTTTGTTGTGTTGAAGTACAGAAAGCGTAGCTTAGTATTAACTAATGTCATGGCTGAATATTTAGATGATTTCCATAATGTGGATGAGCTCTTTGAATTCGATGGCCGCCTGTATTTATTTGAGCCAGAGTATATACGGATATTCAGGATCCACAACGAGGCTTCTCTGAGCGAGACACACAATAACAAACAGACCGGATCAAGAGAAAGGTCAGAAAAAGGTTCTATTTCTCTGTAGGGTCCTTTTCCATAATGTTGTCAGACACTAATAATAACAATCTGAGCCCGTCAGTGGCAACAACAAGAACTTTTAGTGGACGTAACGTTACATTGACGCTGCTCACTGCTCTCACAGCTTGTTAAAGCGTTTTCCCTCAGTACTGGACCATTTTCAGAAAGTGTTATCCCCATTAGTCACTTAAACATGAGAAAATAGGGTCCAGGTTGAAAAATGCTGAAGTTACTGTACCCTTTTATCATCAAACACATGACAGAAAAATGTGTCTCTTTAAACATGCCAGTAGTCTCAGTGTATGAGTGGCTTGCAATAACTAAATATGAGGCTTAAATCAACATGTGGTACCTTTGGGGAGGGTGCAGAAGCCAGCGGGGGCAGAGATGGAGGACAGGTTGTCTTCTCCGACCCTCAGCAGATCCTCGCTCTCACTGCGGGAGTGAAGGCAGTGCTGCTCCAGGTCTCTGGGAGCCAGGAAGGCGCTGGGGTCAAAGTTCTCCCGCGGGAACTTGACAATCTTCTGGGATTTGATCCAACGTCCGTTTACGAACTGGAAGCGCTTCAGGTGGACAATCTGAAGAAGAGGACACACGTCGTTATTTTCAATGCAGAGAGTAACTACTACTGTAGAAATCTCTCCCTGTGAGGTCAGAGCTCAGGTCGGACACTGACCAGCATGGGCGGCAGCCTCCAGAGGTCCAGCTTCTTAGTGGCCAGCCGGTGTGTCTTGCACTTGGAGCAGTAGTAGAGTTCATCCTCACCCAGCTCTTCCTCACTGGTGAAGGCCTTCAGACAGCTGTCCAAGCTGATGGGCTCAGCCTGGGCCCGGCGGGACTGCTCCACACTGCAGTGCTCCTCCACAATCTGCAGGGACACCACAGTGGTGATGATACTGAACAGGGTGAGGATGAATTCAAACTATTGTGCTTTTTGTCTAACCATTTGTAGTTTTCTATGCCAATTATCTGACAGTTGTATGAGAGTACTGTTTTTAAACCCTATTTTACTGCTAACTTATGTTCAGCACAAAGCAGCATTTTTTACAAATACCCACAGTGACATGTACCACAGTGCTTACTAGTATGTATCTTTACTTGACTACACTTTCACAGAGCAGCTGAATAAGATTACAACCCTAATAGCACAGCCTACAGGTCCCAGGATCCATCACTCTGTAGCGCTGCGGTCAAACTCAGAACTAAAGCAGATTCTGTTTTGCAGATTTACTTTCAAAGGTTACACAATAATACAATAAATACTTTTAAATTAAAAATCCTAATCTACTGGAAAAGTCTGGAAACAGACTTGTGCCTAAATGTGAGCAGGACGCAGGGCGGTGGGACAGCAGCAGTGTAAGATTATCAAATTTTTAGGCTGAAATGATTTCTGAGAGGTTATTTTATTTGTTTACAGTTATCAACTACTGTACAGAAGACAAAAAAATAGAAAAGAAAATACCATGAAAACACAAAATGTTGTTTTCCTTCATTAATTTTTCACTGAAATCCCTCTAATACTCAATATTATACTGGTGTTCCTGGCCAGGGAGAGAGTGTGTGTGTGTGTTTTACCCTCTCCTGGGAGGTCTGGTAGCGGAGGTGCAGGGCGGTGGGGTCCCAGTCCACAGCTATATAAGCATTTCCTACAGAAGCTCTGTCCTCTGTACACTCTATTGTACAGCCTCGACAGAACCTGCAAACACACAGACAGACAGACAGAAATTATTAACATTCATAGTTTAAAAAAACGAATATGCAAAGACGGGGATATGTATGAGTTTTCAAGACGTCTAATCTTCACAGGTCTTTAGACTGCGGTGGTAACGCAGACAACAGTGGGCCGCAGGAATCTTTTAGTTCCTAGAAAAGTAGCCTGGGACTAAAAGTCCCCGGCTCTTGTGACACGTTTGTGTGTATATGATATATATGTGTGTCTTACCTGTACCAAGGACACCAGGCACAGGAGTTGCCATCCTTACCCACGACCCGTAAAGTGAAGGGGTACTGGTAGCCCATACTATCATCACTGCAGGTTAAAAGAAGAAAAAAAGGAATTCGGTGTGGACGTCATCATTTAAAAGTGCTTGCTGCTGTTTCTTATTGTCACTTGACAGTCAACTTGCTCACATCGGCGTGTGTTAGCAAACAATTTCACTGTTTTATTCTTGCAATAGGTGGTTGAGCCTGGAGTAACTGACTCTAAACCAAGGAGTAGAAATGGATCAGGCTTTAGAGAGCGGATACCAATAAGCCCAGATCCTGATGCAGATCTGCTCAGGCCGTTCCTAATCACCTTCACTTCACATCTACAAAAGATCTATGACAATTTCCTCTTGGTAAGTTCAGTGCAAAGATACTAGCATAGCATTGTGATAACCAAGATGTGGCTCCGTGAAAAGCAAAAAAAAATACATAAAAATATGATGGAGAAAGGAGCAGACAGTCAGCCTACCAATCCTGGGCGTGGTTGCTGGCTTCCTGTGGGGGCAGTGGGCTGGCCAGTCGGGACACTTGGATCCAGACGGCGTCGTACAGATCCTTCTTACTGGTGTGGACGGTGCAGGGAACTATGAGCGGCATGCCAAACAGACTGGGCCGGTTCTTCTGAGCTGAGAGGAAGTACAGCTCCGTACGCATCTGAAGGGGCGACACAAACGTTTAAGGAACACAGGCAACTATCACCTGTCGAGCAACAAACTGTTGGAGGTTACATGATGCAGAGAAGTTATTTTCCGTCATAAACAATTTGGCGATAATACAGTAGATTTAACTGTTAAATTACAGACAGTATTTTGTTTTGCACATATTGCACAGTACAATACAGCATCCTGAGTTCTCACCATCTTTCTGTGCATGGCGATGATGTATCCAATGAAGGGGCTCTCCTGCACCGGTGTGATGTGTCCGTTGGCGACCCCGTTGCCCAGGGGCGACTCTGGGGTATAGGGCACCAGGGTGCTGGGCCCACCGTTGGGGATGAGGACGGGCTTAATGCCCAGGATCTCATTAGTAGCCGAGCCGTTGGCTATCAGGGTGATGTCTGATGAAGGGGGAAGAGCGAGGAGATGAGATAATGGAGAACTGTGGATTCGGACAGATCCGTGCTGATAAGAGCGCAAAAAGATAAAGTGTGAGTGAACAGGCTCACCTGCCAGCGTGGGTGAGCTCAGTGACGTTGGCGAACCCGGCACCGGGATCTCAAATGCACACAGGAAGCCGTTAACAGACAGACGGACCTTGTGGTTGTCCTGAGGAAAGTTCTAAACGCAAACAAGTTGGACATCAGACTGCAGCACTTCGCAGTAGTACAGTAATAGACAGCACTGCATGTGTAATGGAGCAGTTATGAAGGTTAAAAGATCTTTAAAAAGTGTCGTAAAACTATGGCTTAAAACTGGATAAAAAGTCAATTTATGACAGCTTGTGGCGGACAACCACAACGCTGACGAATGCACAAAGGGGATATGATGACGCCATTGACAGGCGACCAAATGAAACGCACTGTTACCTCGATTAAAATGTCGGATACCTCAGTGAAGAGAAGCCAGAATAGGGGAGATATGCTCACGTTTACGTGTACCAGTTAAGAGACAAGCTGCCGCGATCTGAACAAGCCCACCACTTTTTGTAAATAGATACTGACTCATAAATAGTTTTGTGTAAATAAATACTTAGTGTTAGATTATAAACCAAATGTTTTTGGTAAAACAAAATAAGTTTTTGCAGCTTTAAGTGACTGATAGATGTTAAAAAATTGTTGCCATGTAGGGTTTGAACATTGTAGGAAACATTTGTGGTAAACATTTGTGATAATGTAAGTGCACAACTATATATATATATATAACTAAGGTCTGGTCACTTTTAGACATTTGAAAGCAGGAAAAGTTACTTTAAGGCGGCCATCCTGTATATCTACATAACAATGAAGAATGAGAACGCTCCTGCAACTAAAGTACACTGCAATGACCAAAACTTTATCATTAGCTGCAGCGAAGGACTGGTATTAAAGGCTAAGGGTAACTGAGACTATAGAAGCAATTATCTGCTGCTTAAACAAACACTGGACCAAAAATAAACAGGATAGGCTTTCCTGCAGAGCAACAGCAATTGGATTAGTTATTTAGACTAATCTAAACCGGCTCCTTTTCTAGCCAGCAAATCTGCAGTGACTGAAGCCCAGACACAAAATACACCTGCCTTTAGTCTGTGGAAATAATCCACGTTGTACGCACTTGTCTGCACACTGTGGTCAAGTCAAATATATACTGTGAGATCATCTCCTTTTTAAATGGTCAATAGTGACTTTGTGAGTAAGATTCTTTAAGAGAGCTGCCAGTATTTCTCGGTTAATGTGCACTCTGTGGCTATACTGTAGCTCTCTGACTGAGCTCAGTGAGGGGGGTCTTTTAGTAATTTGAGTAAACTGAGTCTTTAATTTGATATCAAACTCTGTTGCATAACACCCAGAATGATGTTGCCCCTTGCCCTCTGTGTTACCGGCTACCCTCGTCCTGCAGCGTGGTCGGTGGAACAGTCTCAGTACCTTGATGTTGGAGGTATGGACCTCAGCCAGGAGGATCTGCTCAGGCTTCAGACTGCACAGCTCGCTCAGTAGTTTCTTCAGCCCTGTGTACTTTTCATCCATATTCAACCGCAGACCGTAGCGCACAGGTGTGGAGCCGTCCAGTTTAATGACTACAAAACAGACCACAACATTATACGTCATTCAGCTTGTTTTTTTTGTGTTTTTTAAAAAAAAAAAAAAAAACAGAATCTTTCCTGCAGCCTCCTCACCGGTGATCTCCAGATGCATGGAGCTGTCCATGGGCAGGGGAAGAGACAGGAAGTTGAAGGGGTCGAAGCGAGCGCTGATGTGTCCGCAGGTCTTGCACTTCACCTGGGACTTGAGCTGACCGTGGAACAGATCCACCACGATAGAGCGGTTCCTACGCAGGTGGTTCTCCCATGCCTTTAGGGTGGAGGAGCATTGACACACACACACACACACACAGACAGAATGGTGAGATCACACACCACTAATCCTGCGAGGCCATCCAACCGGACACTCAGAAAACAAACAGAACATCGATACAGCTACATTAGATATTCAAAGGAGAGCTGCGCTGATGGGCTGACAGGTATTGACTGCTCTCTTCTCCTCAGAGCGGACACCAGAGGATGTGACGGCCCGTTACCTGTCCCAGAGTTCAGAGAGGCCTGATGGTCCGCTCAGAACTGGCCTACTCCCCTTTCTCAGACCGCTCATGTTAGATGTCAACATCACTGATCACACTACAGGTGTTTTTCATTAACTTATATTTATGCTTATTTTGTCTTTGCAATCATATAAATGATTTGATTTCAAAATGTTTGGTGTGGCGCCCTCAGACAAAGCTAAGATTCTAAGCAGATATACATTTATCTATCCTCGACCGTCATACCACAGCGAGACAAGTAGTATTCATTTAATTTGTAGACAACAGTATTTGATCAGCAGTGCGACTTCTGACCTCAGAGGCCACCTCCCAGTCGGGCCGGCCATCGCTGTCCTTCAGCTCCACGTAGGGTTTCTCGTGGACTCTGTTGAGATCTTCATGGAGACCATCTAGAAGGAAGGCGAGCAGCTCCTGGGAGTCCTGCTGCTGGAAGCCATTAAAGCGTGGGGCGTACTTTGCTATTGTCCACTGGAGAGGAAGTAATGACATCATAAACGTTATTTCCGTAGAACCCTTGAAAAGCATTTTATAAGACACTTTGTAAAAGTGCTCCTATAGCACTTTAACAAGTTTAGACACGGCACATAAACACAAAGGTTGTGATTCAGCTTGCGGAAAGGTGAAGAGTTATGGATCAAAAATGACCCATAACTAGTAAGGAGTTCTACTGCACACTGCCAAACACACAAACGTCTTTTAACACTCCATGTGTCCGACAGCGATAAAGCTGCTTACCCTGAGTTTGAGTGGAGCCACGTTCTTCTGTGTCCCGCTCCACAGCTCCATCACCAGGTCGCCATAACACTTGGCCATGTGACCTCGCATCCCGATGGGGTTGGTTCTGTAAATGCACCGACACGGGGCCAGTTAAAAGTATAACGTTTCAGGATAATGGTGGCGTGATTTATGCCTAAGTCATACACTACAAATGGCACCTGTTGAGCTCATAGAGGTGTCCCCCTGAGATGAAGTAGTCTGTGAGCGGCTTGGTGTTGCTCACACACTGGATACTGGAGTTCATGAAGCAGGTGTTGCCAAGGTTACTGAGGCCAGTGGCTCCTTTCTCTGTGGGAACTGGGATGGGAAAACAAGGACTTAACTGGTCAGAAAAAACACTAAATGAGCTAACAAGCTTTCTTTACTGACCAGCTAATATCTTTTACTAGTGCACATATGGCAAACTGCGTTCCTCTCGGCATGCTTGGTGTGAACATTACTGTGAAATTAATGGAAAACATTTACATAAATCTACATGGCAAACATTTTTTAACATCTATCAGTCACTTATAGCTGCAAAAGATTATTTTCTTTTACCAAAAACATTTGGTTTATAACCTAACACTTGATTATTGTAATGCACTTTACTTTTTGTTAGTCAGGCCTCTTTGTCTCGCCTGCAGCTTGTTCAGATCGCGGCAGCTTGTCTCTTAACTGGTACGCGTAAACGTGAGCACATCTCCCCTATTCTGGCTTCTCTTCACTGGCTCACTGTGCGTTTTAGGATTGATTTTATTATTAAAATATAAATCGTTAAATGGGCAAGCTCCAACTTATCTCTCAGACCTTTTAAAACCACATCTTTTATCAAGGACACTCAGAATCTGCTGACCAGTTGCGTCTGACTGTCCCGAGGTCTAGGTTAAAGCTCGGGGGTGACCCGAGCCTTTTCAGTTGCAGCTCCAAAGCTCTGGAACGCTCTGCCTCCACATGTTGGGCTGTCCCCCACACTGCCTGTTTTTAAATCAAACCTCAAAATGCACTTTTATTCCTCGGCTCTTGGCTCAGCATGAGAGTTGACTATATTAATCCTTTTTCCTTTCCTGTTGGTCTTAACGCTCTTATTTATTCACAATAATTGTTGCTTCCCACTATATCCACACACTCCATAGAGTGCGATGTGATGTGTGATGATTGAAATGTAATGTTTGTCTGTAATAGAGACTGTTAACATCCACCAATCAGAGCTGACTAAAACTACCCGCCCCTTTACAAATGCACAATAAGCTCATCCAGTGTCCTCTGGCTCACCTTTGTGTCTGTCCATTTTACTACTGTTGGCGATGAAAGACATTTCCTCAGGCCAGCTCATGTCTTTGTTCCTGACTGTGGAGGAAGAGGAAGACATTTCTTTGATTAAACCAGTTCACTTGCACTTCCATGTGCCATTATTGAGAATGAGCTGTTACACAACACTATTATGAGAGTGAAGAGAGTCATTGGGAGGTGTCTCAGACCTTCAATAACTAGCTGCTGCTCATCATAGATCTTCAGGCTTTCCAGTGTGTGATCTTCATCGTCCAGGAGGGTGAGGTAGTTCTGCAGGACAAAGAGAGGCTTAAAAACCCTGAGCAGTAATTTTGGATTTATTATGACTCTGTTGTTCTTTCTTCTGCATCAGTTCATTTTAAAAGGTACCATCAGGCATGGTCATAAGCTGCTGGGTCATTAGTAACCCCCCCGTTCCTTCCACACTTTGTGTGAGAGGTGTTTTCTGTGCTGAGTTCTACCTGGCCCCTGGTTCGCTGTGTGGTAATTTGATTTATCACAGATCAATTTAGGAATATGCATCATGTAAGCACATAACTGAGATTATGAAGGTCTTGGAACTAGATTCTGACACAGGTCCCCTTTTCACGATTTTGTTTTCAATTTAGTCTGGTTCGGTTTCACAGCGCACAAATTAAAGTGGACCAAAACAAAAAAAAGAGCTGAGGGATGTGTACGAAGGAATGAATTTATCTTGCCACTTCTATGTAGACTTTGAAATATTGCTGTTGAAGTTTTTTTCACAGTGACTCGGCACTGATCTTCTGTGAGCACCAATCCCTTCTCCTCCAGTTTATCTCCAATGATGTAAAGCAACCATCAGCCAGTCCTCTCCCACTCATGTTAACCTGTCGTTTACTTGAGTCTATCTCAACAAGGCAGCCTGCGATCCGAGACCACCTCTCACAAGTGGTCCCGGACCGGTTGTTTTGGTCCACACCAGAGTACGATTACTGCGTTCACAACTGCCCTAACGGACCAGAGTTGGTTTAAAATGACTAATAGGGAAAACAATTTCTGAAATTGGTAACGCTGTAACCGCCAGCCGCTAAACGAGCTGTAATGTAATCACCGTCAACCTCACCGTCAATGTACGTCCACTAAAAGTGTTTGTTTTTACCACGACAGGCTCTGGTTGTTATTATAAGTGTGACATTATGGAAAGAGTCTCGCTCAAGGAGAAGTCTCCTTCTGAACTCTGGCGAGGTGACGTGTTGCCGGGAGACAACGGTGGAATAGTGGAATACATCCATGATGGAAACGTGAGTGTTTGTTGTGTTGGAGTACAGAAAGCGTAGCTTAGTATTAACTAATGTCATGGCTGAATATTTACGGATATTCAGAATTCACAACGAGGCTTCTCCGAGCGAGACGCGCAATAACAAACAGACCGGATCAAGAGAAATGTATGTAAAATGTTATTGATTGTGGTTGGCCATGTGTCATACAGCACTGAGAGCCTTTGCTGGATTATCAACCGAGCAAAGCAGGCAACAGCCCCAAGGCCCTGATCTCCAGAGGCCCCTGAGGGCCCAGGTTCACGGCTTGTGAATCAGTTTTAGGTCATTTGATTAAGAAGTATATTATCAATAGTGTACATTTACATTACTGTGTGATCTTAAAGTCCTGTGTCAAAATCTAGTTTTAATAGCTTAATTATCTTAGTTTATAATGTGCTCACATGGTTCATTTCATTTCAAAATAAAAGTTGTGACATACAGAAAACCTCCTGCCAACATTATCCACTACCTTCATCCTTATGAAGAATTATGTCATATACTGGTTGACCATTATCTGATACATCATAAAAGCCAAATGTTTCAAAGTAACGGCGGCTCTTGTGACGGCTTTGCGGCCCACCTCACTGTTGTAGAGCCAGAGTCTCATGTCCTCCTCCTTGATGCGGAGTCTCTGGGACAGGTAGAGGTGGATGTCCTTGATGGTGGCCATGCGGCTGAAGCAGCCTGTGTAGGCCAACACCCTCTTCAGAGGAGCGTTGGGGGATGGCACGTTACCTGCTAAGGTGCACAAAGAGGACAGGAACATTCACTAAACTGACCCAAACACACAATCAGAGCACACATTCGGTGTGTTCATTCGACTTTTTTTTCTTAGCTGGAAGGACTTGAACAGTGATTTCAAACTCAACTGAAATACAGTATTGGCTACGCACAAGCTCATAGATGCAAAAACAACCGATCGATTCCAACAACAGCATTCTGGTGACTGAGGATTAGTTGTAAGGAAGCAGCAAGAAAGGGCTTTGTTTTGTCAATCAGTGCAGACTTGATTGGTCAATCAACTTAGTGGATTTAGTGGACTCAGATTGGATTAAATCAAATACAAACCAATCAATATCAGTCCTGTTTATTAAAAAATATAAATATACACATTTAAAAGCTTTACTTAACTGATATTGATTCATTAATAAAAAACTAGTGATTTTAATATCAGATTTTTCAATCTACACAGCTTTGCTATTCAATTCTACCACTAAATGAAGCATCCTCTACACTTGTTCCAGTGCTCTCTGGCCTCAGGGCTGTTATGAAGACATTATGCAGAATATGATGCATAATTAGATCAAGTTGAGATATTTAGCCACATGCCTGAGAGAGGGGTCTCAATGCCCCAGCAATGACTGCTCAGACAGATTAGGAGTCATGATGGAAGCCAAAGCTCCACTGTGGCCTGAAACCCGATCTGTTGACTTGATTTGGACCAGCGCTCTCATGCCGAGTGCTGATGCCTGATTACCGTGTACATCTCCACTTTATGCTGCTTTCTTTTGGCAGGGAGACATTTTCAGTTTCATACTTGTCCATTATATCCATTTAGACATCATGCAAAGAGATAAACACTGGAAAGAAATCCAGCTTCGACTACTGTGTGAGTGAGTGGGTCTATATATAGCGCACAGTCATCAGCCTACAGCTCATATACCAGTGTGATGGGACAGGAAACATCAACAACAGAAAAGCTTCATCTATACCTGGTACGTTTGATACCAACAAACTGCTATGTAATACTGCATGTGTCATATCTTTATAACTTCTGCATCATCAAGAGGTACTGTAGCACACATATTGCTGTTTTATAAATCTTTCAATAAGCTTTCTTTTGGTGTCCCTGTAAGGAGGCATATTGGATGAGTAGGGATGTCCTGATTTTTTGGCCCCCGATCCCGATCCCTGTCCTTTAATATAGGGTATCTGATGAAACCGAAACCAAGTGTCACACATTGAAAAAAGAGAGTTCAACGTTAATGTTTTTTTTTTTTTTTCCTGTGGTCAATTTTTACTTGCTCCTATACAAATTATTTTATTTATTAGCGGTTATCAAATAACAACAAAGATCAGAGTTAATTGTTGTGTTTTGGGGGGGGGGCGGCTGTGGCTCAGAGGTAGAGCGGGTCGTTCACTAATCAGAAGATCAATGTAGTGTAAAGCACTTTGAGTGGTCAGAAGACTAGAAAGGAGCTATATAAATGCAAGTTCATTTAAGTTAAGTTAACATAAGTTTCGCCCATATCCTCTGACACCACCCAACGGCATTTTCTGTGCGAATGCCCGATTGGTGCCGAGCATGTGCAACTCTCAACAGAGATGAGAGAGGGAAACTCACTCCTTAGCTACTTCCATCATCATCAGCTTCAGAAAAAAACCCATCTCCATCCAAATACTGGATGATGTTCTGGTTCAAAAATATTTAGTTTATAAGCTTAAAATTATGGATATGATAAATGAGAACGGAGAAAGCACTCCTGAAACTGACGTGATGTGATCAGCTAGAGAGACATATCTCTAAAGGAACACTCGGCACGCTCGCAGTTGTACAGTGGTGCTACAGAGTGGAGGGGCTTTCATCACAAATGATCTCTGGGTGAGTGCAGAAACCGGCTGCAGAGGGCACACAAATTTTGGCCTGTTATCGAGTTACCCACGGAATGAACGTTAATTAGTGACAGCTGATATGACCTGCCATCGTGTGAAAGCATTTGGTCAACGCCGGCTAAAAATGAGAAGCTGCTACCTGAATGTTTTGGTACACTGACCTTTGCTAAGGATAATTAGCGTCTAAGCTTAGTGTCAAACTCACTATCTAAACCCATGCTTTTTCACTTTCACACACTCCAATTTCCACTTGCATATGCAGTGAAATGCTGCACTGTAGAGCCTAGCTGTGGTACAGTGAAGGAGAGCAGCAGCAAAGATAGGATCAGGCCCCGATACTGATCCTGAGACAGCTCTACTTTATACTACCGGTAAACAATCGACTTTGTTGGAATTCTTACATAAGTAAAGCTTCCTGTTTTACATATCTCTGAAGGACAAGTGATATAAATATATCAGGGTTGATATATTTTGGTGATTTCTATAGCAACCGTTGAACTTTGAATTGACAGCACTGTCCCACTGGTCTTAAGGGAACCTTATCTTTGCAAGGCAGTGGTCATGCTGGACCACAGTTATGACTGTTCTTCCTGTTGTGATGATGGATAAGGGGCCCAGTAAGTGAATTTTTGTTTTGTTTGCTTTTCTCAATTATGTTGATTTCTATTGCTGAATTTCTTTTTTGTGTGTTGTCATATTTTTTTAACAGACCAGAAAGTTCTGAGTGGAGGAATACAGAAGGATTAGACTGAGACAGATTTTCAGGTGTTCAGAAAGCCAAACGAGTGATTTTCCAAATTTTGCCAAATCCTAATGGCAGAGTACAGATATGCCTGACATTATTATCATCATGTCCCCAAATGTTCCAAATAGTTTTCCTTTCAACAATTTAAAAGCTGCTACGATTTGTTATGTTTGTTAGGATTTTGAATACTGATAATGCCGACGAGTGTGGAGCTCTAGAACGAGTGTCGTCAAAACTAATACTTGAATAGCAAAGTCTGTGAAGATTGAAAAAAGGTTTGAATTATGCAACTTTTAGAGTGATCAGCAGTCTCTCCCCTTCATGGGCCATTGGTTCATTCCACTGCCCACTCCAGAGAACTGCCAGGGCTGGATCAGTCCACTCCAGGAGGATTAAAAGAGGGGGGGGATGCGGGGTAGCTCAATGAAGCATTTGTCGACGGCTTGCTCTGGTCTTGCTGCAGGCTTACGTTACCTCTTGGTGGGGGTAAATACGGTGGGAACATTCGCAGGCTGGTCATACCCATATTGACCCAGATGTTGGACTGGGGGGAGCGCGTGGCCGGCTGCTGGCGGAGGAAGAGGAGGTAGCGCGGGAAGAGCTCCAGCTCTGCTTGGCCTGTCTTGCTCTCCAGGATAACCTGCAAGGGGGTGGAAGGGAATGTTTTATAATTTTCATGCTTGGAATCCACTCAGTGCATCGATCAGTGTGGAAACCAGAGATTGTCTTAAGGTGGCTTTTACTCCTGTAGTTCAGTTCACTTGGTCAAAAACTGGATAAAAAAGATACGTTATTGCCTTTTAGTTATGATCCATTATGAGTTCACACAGACTTTATACAAATGAATGGGAATGGGAAGTGAGTGGTGAAGCAAAAGAGAGAGAGAACGACAGCAAATGGCGAAAAATGGCAGCTCCGTGGAGAGGACCCGCTCCTTATGTAGATATAAACGGCTCATTCTAAGGTAACAAAAACACAACGATTTGTATTTTCAGGTGATTTTACACTAACAAAATCATACTTATTTTTATAATATATTACGTTTCTGCCAATAGATCCCTTTCATTGTTACACACCGGTCCTTTAAGAGTATACTGTGATGTTAACGTCACAGTGACAGTGAGGTTCATCAGCTGTTGAGTGGGTGTGTACTGTATTACAACCTGTATTCACTTACCGGTCGCGGTAGGCTGAGATTGGCACCGTACCAATGGTAGAGTGCCCGCCACACCGGCTCTGGCACCGTCTCAAAGTCTCTGCCAGGCACCAGCTGCAAGGAGCGCTTCAGCCTGCCACCCTCCATGGTTAACGTAGGGGCCTGCAGGGGCACAGCACAGACACAGCATTTAAATATGTGCACAAAAGACCCTATTCTGCCTACTTGGATTACAGATAATAGACAGAGACAGTATCCTAATGCTATGCACAGGCTGGCAGCCTGCTATCAGTACAGCGTCATGTAGAGATAAGACAAAAGAAGCGCCATCTGGCCTGCCAGCGAGGAGTGCCTCCTAATTAGGAATCTCAGATCATTTCTTCAGTCAAACCAAAGAAAAAGCTGGAGAAAATATTCTCCTCACAGTTTTCTGATGTAACCGCCAGGTTGTCAAGAAACTAAAATATCTTTTCATCCGCAAATAGTTACACAAATTGCTCCAAACACGACACAAAACGATTCTTTTTACAGACTGAAAATGTGCAGTGTAGGCTGAAGCCACAGCTTATTACACCCACAAAATTCTATTTTTGATTGTACATTTTAATCTATTCATACAATTATTTTGAAACTTTTCTTTATTCACATAGCGACTGACACATTATGAGCTCCATAATTGTGCCCCTTTAACTGAACTACAATGTTTTTATACATCAACTCTTTGTTTCGTAAATATGCACATGTCAATCAAATCATATTAGTTTTCTCTAATTTTAGAGACACATTTTGGGAAATACACTTATTTGCTATCTCTCTGGGAGTGAGATAAGAAAATGAATATCACTCTCATGTCTGCATGTATATAAAGCTGGAGACAGGGAAAGTTTAGCTTAGCATAGCATAAAGACTGGAGGCAGGAGGGAATAGCTAGTTTGGCTTTGTTCAGAGTTAAAAAATACCAACAACCCTAAAGCGGTCTTATTTACACAATGTAAAGTACCTGAGGCTGAGCACAGGTTTAGGTTTTGGTCTCTGCTTTCAAGAGGCTGCACACAGTCACTGCATTGTTCCACAAGACACAGTTGACTACATATAAAACCATAAACCATAACCTCACCAGATGTTTCCAGTCTTTAAGCTAAACTAGGCTAACCGTGATCTGACTCAACCTCTGCACTTACTGATTAGTTTTCAAATTGCTGAACTATTACTTTAAAGAATGTTTGGATACTTTGATTTGTACCGTTTGAGACTATTTCATTTAATAGAGAATGCATTAGTTATTTTTTCAGAACTAGTTTTGTTTACAATTCTTTTATTGATTTCAATTATATCTTATATAAATATATATACACAACTCTTGTGTGTTTGCACCTGACCTGCATGCAATTACACTTTCAGCCTTATGTAACCTTGCTCACTGGATTCAAAATACAGTTTGGGAGCTCTGTGTTAACGGTGACCAAATTGAGACTGGGGGTTTAAATGTTTTTAAATGTGAAAGCCTATATACAGTAAAAAATAAACTGGACGGTCTGCTTTTGTCTGTACTTTCACACATATTGACTTTGTACTGCTCATAAACAAAATGAACCGAGCAGCGATCACACATGCACACATCCTTGCCTTCATGGGGTCGGTATTGACCAGAGGCTGGTTGTCGATGGCTCCAGGTCTTTGTGCTGCCAGCTGGGAGGGGAGGTGGCCGTTGGCTCCAGAAAAACACTGATTGTTGTTGTCCGATACGTTGTGCTGACGAGCAAAACAGCTCTCTGTAGCGGAGGGAGCTACCTGGGGGCTCAGGGCTGCGGGAGGGAGCGACCAGGCCACACGCACAGGGAGGGAAAAAAAAACAGAAATCACACACAAACACAAACACAAAGCATTAAAAGTCAGAAATGTGATGTTTTATCAAGTGAACTCATGTGTTTTCCATGAGTTTGGACATTGTAAAGATGTACAACTGAATGATGGGCCACAGTCAATGATTCTATCCATGGAGCTCAAGCAAAGCTACTACAATGAACTTTTATTGTGTGTTGATTTTGGCGATCCCTGTCGACAAAAGCTGTACTATAATGGCTCACATGGTAAATTCAGCATAATGTAGATTTCCATCAGCACAATAACAGTGATACTCATCGATGTGCTGCTCTGAATTTCTCTTTTAATCTGGGCAGTGTACGTGGAAAGAAGCTTTTGAATGCATGACCGAATTAAACCATTTAAGATTTTGTTTTTCTTAAACACACAGTACACCAGCAGCAATCAGAATAATTGCTGTATTTTTGTTCTTTACATGCTATCTACGGTTCTGTGAAGTGTGTTGACTGACCGGTCTCTGTAGCCTCCGAGGCGCTGGACACAGCATCGGGTGACCTCTCCTCGGTGGGGCTGACCGCACTGAAGGTTCCCAGTCCTCCCAGTCTGTCCGGCGGGATGGGCTCTATAGCGGCTGTGACCATCGGAGTTCGCAATGAGCTCAGGATGGACGGCTGCTCCACCACGATGCCCTTATGCTCCTGAACAGAGAGAGACAACAGCAGGGATTGATGTGATTAATGTGCTGTTTGTGGTTAATGTGGTTTTGCTTTTGCTTTTGTGTCACTGCTACCCAGGGTGATGTCATTGTGCAAGACGCAGTGAAAACCCGGTCTATGTACTGTATGTATTATCCAAAACACTGGATTGTAAATTATAAGAATAATACAGCCTGGTTCCAGACCTCTAAAATCACTGGCCCCATCTCTCTCAGATTGTTTCAGTGATTCCAGTAGGTCTACTGTTGTGCTCACTGACAGCTGTTTTTGTAATCAGATACTAAGCACTCCTAAATTGTCCTTTACAACAACACACAGCATGTTAGGCAACACTTGCTGTGATATATTATTAAATTATGATTAAACCTTTTATAGCACGCACTGAGGAACTCGTTGCTTCAATTGACTACATTTACCATCAACACTGATTGGACATCCACATACAGTAAAAGGTGGTGAATTTATCCTTTAAGTGCAATACATGTTCAAAAAGGTTATGTCGTATCACTATCAGTGCATATATACACATTTTGCCTGCTTTGAGTTGACTTACATATTTAACGTAGTCCTTCCACTGCTGCCACCACAGCATGGAGATGAGGAACCAGTTCTGACCTTGCTGCAGCCCATGTCTGCTCTCCCTCTCTAACCAACCTCTACACACAAACAAGACAATGGAAAATACTCATTATATTCCTCAAAGTGGTATACAATGACATGACAGATAAAGAGGACAGGTATGTTACCTGATGATTTGTCCCTCCTCCTCAGGACTACCAGGCCGGAGCCCCAGGACTATGTGGCAGACCTGGACCAAGACAAAGCACGTGGGAAAACGATGATGAAGAAATACCGCATTTCAATTTCAACACAGATACGAGTGGTACTGGGTGTACTGACCTGGAAAAGCAGGTTTAAGAACTCATTGGCCAAAGCACTCTTCACGCTCCAGATCTGGTAGTCTTCCAGGGTCAGGTGACCCAGCTGGTGAGGAAGTCAAAAACACAAAGGTCAGCATACTCACAATCACTGTTCTCAAAACATACACTGCTTTGAGACCTTGAAAGATAGAAGAATATCTATTCATCTGCTATGGTCATTGTGGGTGGAAAATAGCTTAGTGGTAAGCCAGGTAACTAGGAGATTGCTCTGGGTGGGATAGCATGTGGAACTATATGAATGTGAAGCTGGAGTTGAGTGTAAAGTGGTGTTGACTGCAAAGGATTAACTTCCTGACAGCTACATTCATTACGATTCTGTCACCAAGAGTTGTGCCTCACCTTGGTTGTGTCATGCATCTTCAGGATGCCCTCTACAATGTCTGACACGCTACTGTGCAGCTCCTGCAAGGAAATAAAATCTATTAGCATGAAGTAGCAAACACCAAGCACTTTAACCTAAGATAGTGCTGTGAAAAAGATCACAACAGTCCCGGGTGTGGATTGAGTAATTAGTAAGATTCTGGGATGATCATTGATATCTGTCTGTTTGCAATGCCAGAAATTAGAGATGCTCCGATCAATCGGCCACCTGTCAAAACCGGCTGGTTGTCAGCTGATTGGACATGAGGGGTGTCGGTCGATCAGTCTCATATACTCCGGCACATGTCACAGCCAGTAACGTAATGTCACAGCCAGTAACGTCGCAGCTAGTAATGTTGCAGCTAGTAACGTCGCAGCCTTTAAGTAAGGTCGCAGCCAGTAAGTAACGTCACAGACAGCAACGTCAGAGAGTAACGTTGCGGCCAGTAATGTCGCAGACAATAACGTCGCAGCCAGCAACGCCACAGCCAGCAACGCCGCAGCCAGCAACGCCGCAGCCAGCAACGCCGCAGCCAGCCACGCCGCAGCCAGCCACGTCGCAGACAGCCACGTCGCAGACAGCAACGTCGCAGACAGCCACGTCATAGACAGTAACGTCACAGACACTAACATTCACAGACGCTATAAAAAGGGGGTGTGACGTTATGATTGACAGCTGTGATTTTCTCAGGCTAACAAGCTGCAGCTGTACTCGGCTTGCAATTGGGTCATGGCGGGTGCCATCTCAAGATGGCAGCTACCGTATCTGGGATATTTTGGCTTCACTTCTGTACAGTGGGACGCGTCGTCCATCAATATATACCGTCTATGGTGTGAACTTACAGGGAGTGTGTCTGTGCGATTGTCCTTCCACACCTCCAGCAGGGCCACCACCATTTCATGGAGTTCATCTCGAGACAGAACCCCGTCGCGGTCCACATCAAACACTTTGAAGCAAACTGGCAGTGAAAGAGAGCGATGTGATGGTGAAATACAAATTTGGTTATGAAGCACAATACTGCCCAGAAACCCAACACCATTTAGTCTACTAGCAGGAAATCCAATTTTGACAGTACAAATGTAATTTCAAGCTCCAATGAACAACAATGATTGTGCACTAATGAGCTCCAGCACAAATCAACACTTTCCCAAAAAACATTTTTTTGCTTTTCAACTTTCAAATTCCAGATAACAGCAGCTACAAAAAGCTACAATAGACTGCACTTCTTATGATGCAAAGGGCTTTGTATGATATATTACGTGAAGCGTCTGGGATTTATTTATCTGTAACTGCTTACATTTCTGCCTTTCAGCAACGGGCCCTCTGCAGCAAGCAGAGAGTCCACAAGAAATCTCCTTAAAGTCGATGTGATTGTCCCGATTCTCATCGAAGGCGTGAAACAAGCCTGGAAAACAAGATGAATAACACACATCATATTTATACAAAGCAAATATTTAAAAGAGGGTTGTATTCACTGGTGAGGGATTGGATTTAAAAGCCTTAAAACCTACATATGATCCAATTCATAGATTTACCTGTATGCACTTGACACCCCCCCCCCCCATGAGACATATGAAAAATACAGGTACATATTGTCTTACCTTCACTCAGTGAGGCATGGATGGGAGGTGAGACCAGTGGGACAAAGGTTTCCAAGTCAAAGCGGCCGGTTCTGGACTGGGCTTTCAGTAGCCAATAGCGCTTCTCCAAGTCTATAATGTCCGACTCCTCCACTGCAGGTTAGGAAACAGGAAGCCAAAGTCAAAAACACAAGCAGTGCAACACTGTTCAGATGGGCCAGTTCTCTGAGTTTTGTAGGGTTGTTCAGTTGAACTACTGGAATCATTACTTAAGCTTAAAGCTATGTTTGTACTGCAAGTGAATGTAGCCGACTGACACTCTCTGGTGTTCATACCAATTAAGAACAGTCGCTTCTCGTCATATCAGATATCAACATTCTTTTATTCATTAAACTATGAGACAGACACGGAAGGCAGGGCAAGAGACCGTGGACGTTCGTGTCGGCGCTTCGGCCTCGGTTTCACAACCATTACACCTCTAATTAACTGATTAATTATTAATAACCATTTGTGTTTGATTTGTAAGTTTACGAATAGACAAAAAAACCCTTTACACCTAGCATTAAAATGTGTTTCATATCTAGATTTAATCTAGATAGGTTTTAACCTGATTACATTTCCATTCACATCATTTATGTTCATTGTCCACGTTGAGATCTGATCGCTCTGTCTGAAAGGGCTGAGAGGAAGGCTGCATACGCACGGGCTTGTAGCCTGGGTACTGCCGGAGAGGCGGTGTGTAATGCGCGGACACATCACCGCGTTTCTACCCGCTAAGCGGGCAGTTTTTCCTGGCCACAGCCCATAACAATGCAATGCTCATGGGGGATCTCTTGTTGGGTCTCTAAACTATAGAGTACGGTCTAGACCTGCTCTATATAAAAAGCGCCTTGAGATAACTTCTGTTATGAATTGACGCTCCCCAATATCCCAACAAGGGGAGAGGGCCCGCAAACGTGACACTCGCACACACGGAGGGATGAGAGGATAGGAGACACTGAACACAGACCGAGCGGTGGTGGTGATCTCTCTGGTCACGGCAGCCCTGCCAGTGACCGGAGCAGCGCTGACAGCATGCTGCAGGTTGAGCCGAAGCTTCAAATATTCGCTGTTGATTACTACCAAAGCTCAGGAGCCCAAAAATGGTACTCTGGACAACCCTAGCATTATATAATGTATTTCCACCCACGTAGCTGTTGTATGTGGACTGAAAACACAATTGCATTTACACTTGTGTTTTAGGTGGTCACAATGCATCCCTGACCTCCTCCGGAGGTGGTTTTGATCATGAAAAAGAGCAATCTAGCTTCCTAAACTGGGTAAGGGTTGCAGAGAAACCTGGTTAACACAGCTGGAGAATCCTGATTCCTTGGCTATGTACATGTAAATAGATTCTAATGGAGTTTTTGGTTGAATGTGTAAGACAAAACCTCAAAACCTCCCCATGACAAAAGTGAGTAGATGACAACAAAACTGTATTTTTGTAGATTACAGCCCACTTGTAATGCACTGCAGAAGGATTCATGTTTTGTTTTTGTAATGATTATGTACTGAGGTGGGTCACACAGATATTGAAAAGATGCAGCTTTGTATATTGTAGACTGTTGTAGTCTAATTTTTGAAACACTTTCTAAATAAAAATAAGTTCAGTTCTCTTTTTAAAGAAGAATTTGAAAGTGTAATGACAGTTGTCAGGGCAAACCAATGATCTGTTGATCTTTATAACTAACAACTCTCTAACAATGGCATGTTTAAATCGAAAATCGAAAACCGTGAGCTTAAAATTGAAAGTCAAATCAAATTGTGGAGTTGGAGATTCTAACACACCTACTTCATAATGATAATTTTCAGCGAGTGGCTTTGGATGGAGGCCTGAAGGGACGGACTGTCAGTGTTGCCAACTTTCTGTCTAAGATTTAGGGACCTTTGGAGCTGCTGCTGCTGGATACAGAGTTGGCAACACTGAGCTGGGTCTTTACGTTGGATCATTTTTAAACTCTAGCGTACTCTTGGTAGTTTCTCATCATTACCGACCCTAGCTTTAACATGATAGTGGTCATGATATCACAGCAAACCCAGTTACGAACTGGCCACTGGGTGGAATGGTATTTGATACAACTTGTAAAAAAGTGATAGACATCAGATAAATATAGCATATGAAGCCCTGCCAGGGTCAATGAACCAGCCTACCCCTTTCAACATGCTAATCCACAGCTTAAGGTAATAGGATTCAGCAGCTAGTCAGCCAAATGGAGCCAAAACATATGATAGGTGTCAAAGCACACAGACACACAAATCAGATGGCAGTCAATTCCTGGCAGAAATTGGACAGTGGCTTCCCAGTCAGGCTATTAAAACTATTTCCCGAAAGCTCGTTTTTTAGGGAGATGTTGATCACAGTTCCAGTCAGATGGGATGATGATAGTTGTGGTCGACTGCTGGTGAAGTAGCACACGGCAGAACGGGGGGTGTCCCTCTCACATCCAGGTTCTGATTCCCTGTAGTCCAGAGGTGAACATCAGGACAGTTGACCTTGGACCTGACTCAGAAGCACTCAAATCACCTTTTTACTGTTCAACTCTGCTTTCTGACTCAGACGTTTCATCTTTAAACAGACTAAAAGGGAGCACGAAATCAATGATTTAGAACGTGAACTATATGGAGAACGGCATGGAGGAAATAATATGAGGCTGATAAATTATTAAGGACTATATATGGACTAAGGCATGAAGTGAGCACTAGAGATTCATGACTACCTTTCCGTTTCAAAGCTGAATTGGACACTGCTGCTAACACAACACAAACAGGGGAAGATCACTTCCTAGGCAATAATCATAAAACGAGCACACGCTCACCCACGCACTGTAGGTCCTGAACAACAAAGCTAAGCTACTAAAAACGCAGATTTATCAAGCTCTGAATATCAGAGAATGGTAGGGAACAATAGCGTAGCTTTATTAACACATCAGTGATGAGTCCTGGTAGGCAAAGAGGAAAATAAATACGTGTGCTCGTCATGCTGAACATTCCTCATAACAGCTGTGCTACCGTCTGACTGCTAATCTATAAAACTCATTACCCGGACTATGGATCGCCTCCTGCGCATCTCCCATCCATCTCAGGGTCGCTCCCTGCTTCTACAAACATCAGGTGCTAGTCTTTGTTGGATTTCAAATCTTTGTAATGATGGCAGAATTTGAGTTAGGTAAATTCTAAAGGGTCTTAAATGCATTAGTGGGTAAATGAGTCTATAGACTTTGGCATTCCTGCCACCCTTAAGATACAGAAGACCACCAGAACCATCAGACTGTGTTTGACTCTGCAACCACAGGTCTGTGAGGAAAACACTGCCATTGACATTTTTCAATACTAGTGTTGATACGATAAGGTCACAAGTGTACAAATCTCTACAGGACATTTGCTTTTGGTACAATTTTAACACGTCTTGGTTGTTACCGAAAAGATATCCAGCCCTATTTACAAGTCTAGCAATGAAAAATATACATTTATATGTATTCCTCTTTAAACCAATGACAAAACTGAAGTGGCCTTTAATGTCTATTCATGTCAACCAACAACCAAAACAGACCTCAAACGAAGCGTTCCAATAATGGCTGTTCCAGAAATGACCATAAACAACAGTCACAAGGTTATCCACATTAAAGAACAGTCGGTGTACCGCTTCTGTCTCTATGGCAGGTGCCTCATCTGGCCCGATACCCACCTAGAGGTGCGACTCTCTCCGAGTGACAGCAGAGATACCATACCATTATCCAGGGAACATCCTTAGAGAGGTGCTGCCACAGCCAGCGTGTACCATAGCAAACTCCCCCGTGATAACAGCTCACAGAAACTACGGCATCCTGTCCCGGAGGCTGTTATTCCCACAGACTTCTACTCTCATAAATAGTGTGTGACAGTGTCGGAGGCTAGCAAAGTTAGCAAAGGATTCAAGCTCTGTCATGAGTCAAGCTTTACTTTCTTGTTCTGGAAAGAGTTAAGAACCAGGAGTGTGTGTCAGTCACTCTCTTTCCCCAACACACACAAACACACCCACACAGTTAAGAGGATAAGGTGGGAGCAGGCAGATTAAAGGCAGTGTCCAGGTTCTCTGGACAAGACAGGTTCTTTCCAGCCCTCTGTCCTTAATTGGCAAGATAAAGCCTGGCTAAATTTACTTGGTCTGCAATTTTAAAGCGTGGTATCACTGTATGTTTTTTTTCATTTTACATTTATCTTCTTTAAAATATGTATGGCATTAAAAATGTAAGAATTTCTTCAGTAAATTGTCTCACAAAGACGTTAGTGTCGAGACGTCCCACAACACAACTTCTTGGACTTTCAAATCTACATTTCTTGCATACTGTACATACAAAAGTCAAGCAAAAAGGGGAAGACTGCGCATGATGCAATTCACAAATATCATTTCTGAACTGAAATACTGAAAGAAAAAAAAAGGAATTTCTAAGGTAACAGTTGCCCAATGTACCATATAAAAACATGTTGTTACTGGAGCTGGGTATTCTTTGAATTTTTTCTACTGATACTGTAACAAGACGCAAAGACTAACTTTTTCTCTCCTGATACCAATTTGGATACCGCAGCTCTGCCAATAGCAAGTGCTTGATAATAGTGCTCTCTATTCCTCAAATTTAAAATCTGTATACCTCACTGTGTGGAACTCACTGGAATCATTTTGATGTTACGTAACATGAAGTCAGAGATTGCTGCGGCACTAACAGCTAAGTCGGTGGCTCGTTGGCGCTATAGGCTACGCATGGCTGTAATCAACAGAGTAGAAGAAGTAGAGCTTACGAGCCGGAAACATAACAACAACACCTTCGCCATCTAACCATCTAGAGAGAAAAATGGAGAGAGGTCTTCAGGGATTTGTTTCAATTGGGCAAGTTTTGATTGTTCTTTCATTTATTAGTGACTGGCCACTATCTGAAGATTGGCTTTTATTCAGGAATGTATAGGTATAGTATAAAAACATTTAACAAGAGACTAAATGGCCAACGACTAAACTTTTTTTTATGGGCAGGTTATAAATATGAGTGAATATGAGTCTGAACATCAACAAGTAAACACATATGTGGACATGCAATATATACAAACACATTGATTCACTGAGACTTACAGTGTGTGACGCCAGCCAGGGTCTGGTAGAAGGTGGGTGTGTCGCTGTCATCTGTGAGCGTGACGCACACTCCACCAGACAGAAGCCATCTGGATAAGGTGAAGGCCTCTTTGTTCTGCAGGAGCCAGTTCCTGAAACGCTCATAGTTCACCATGTCACCCTGTCACGACACACAAACACACAAACAAACAATCAGGCTGGTAGTCTGTCAAAAGCAGAAGGTGTTCTGCATCCGTCTGTGACCCTAATGGATGAGCTCTTAAATGCTCATTAGCCAGGAACAGGCTTTTTTTTAATGATGATGGGACAAGTGATAAGATGATTAGTAGAGAAATCTTGAGAGGTAGACATCTCAAAACCAGGCCAAATAAAACCAAAGCTGTCCACATGGGGACAAGGGGTGAGAGAATGCATCTAACATTACATATTAATTAGGGAGATACCGAGCCAATCGTAAGGATCAGTATCGGCCGATCCATGCAAATTTTAACGGTCACATATCATGCTCATTTTCAGGCTCATACATGTATCTTAATTTTCGACTAGAACATATTTACATGAAGTGATTCATGAAGCATTCACTTTATTCATAGCCTTATCGATTCGCTTCATGATTAAGCTTTACTTTGATAACCGACGTCACTGTTTTTTTGCAGTGGCTGAGTGGGGCGTGAACAGAACATGGATGGACCTGCCCTTTAAAAAGAGACTTGACTTTTATAGTTGTAAATGTTCATATGTATATCCACGTGGTGACAGGCAGGCTGTGGTGTTTTGCTGACCTCACTGAAGCACCTCTTGAGGGAGGCCGGGACTTCGCCATCCAGGACCTGCAGAACTGCTTCTATATCGTCCCTGGCAGCATATCCACCCAGATCGCTGGCAAACAGGCTGAAGAGGTCTGTGAGCACGTGCGCACACACACATACATATACACACACAGACACAGACACAGACACAGAAGACAGAGTTCAGCTTTATCACAGGAAGGCAGGCCTTTTCACGTAGCAGCAGTAAGGACGATGGAAGCTACAATGTCAATAACGTCCTGATGGATTAGCCTGCCAGCAACACATCAAGTAAGGCTCTCAGAATGAATGAGGAAGAGACAGACAGAGAGAGACAGAGAGAGAGAGAGACAGAGGGAGAGAGAGACAAAGAGGCTAAAAAAACAGCAGGAAATAAGAAAGATGGATTATCATTTTAATACCATCATTCTTGTTGAGAAAATAAGTAATTCACCAAGGAAGGAACATTTTGTCAGCGGTATGTACTTGCTTTAAGGTCAATTCAAACACCAGTGAAGTTACGTCTACCTCAAACATAGTGAGGTCCATCTTCACTCTTCTATAACAAGGTTTAAGTCAGACAAAAGATATAGAATATAAAATCACAGCACATATTGCTATTTAAAAGATAGATTCAGCAAATTGGAGAAGCGGGCGTTTTTTCTGCTGAGGAAACGGATCTGATGTATGTGGTCGTTGGCCGGTAGACCCTCTGCCTCCACCGTCTCCCAATCCTCTGTCCTATCAACAACCCACTTTGACTGCAAATGCACCGATAACCTATTTAACCGACTACCATCTACTGTAGGTAATACACGGACTATGGATAACTATCTCATGCACTCCCACTTCAAAATATCCGACCTATCCCTTTTTAATGAACACTTGCACTAAATATACAGTAGAGTGGACTCATACTGCAGTTGTAAAGCTTTAGAACATGTATGATGTTTTAAGTGCTCTGAGTAAGACTAACTATTTGCTGTAAACCAGTTCTCTGAAGATGATATGGTATGATATGATATTTGCAGTTTATGGCATGGTTGTGTTTTTTGGACACTGACTTTTTTCAAGACATTTCCGAGATTGTTGTTGTTTGGAAACACTTAGAAACTGTGACAGATTTGACATTTAACAGAAGAGCATTAACAGTTAACTCATCAGAAACAACTTACACTTAGCCTTCTCCTCATCGCGTCCTCTGGTCAGAAGCACCAGACCCACGATCAGATTGTTGAAGTGCAGCCCTTTAGACGAGCCTCCAAATGAAGTGTAGATCACCTAAAACCCCAAAAAATACACAACAACTTCATAAATCACCTCCAGTTCACACCGTCTTCAACATGATGGACAAGTTAGCAGAAGTTCATTAATTTATAATAGCACTGACAACAGGGAAATGTGTGGATGAGCGACATGCCTGTCGGCTAAGAACAGATTTTACCATCAGCTGTCACCAGTGAGTCTGTTTACAGCATTTTATTATTTCCACATTAATGTAATTGTGTTTCACAGACAATAGAATAGGTTGATACAACATAATTAACACTTGGAAAATCTATACATTTCATTGTGTCACTCCTTGATGCAGCATTTGCAGTTGAAATCTAATGTAGTGTAGAAAATATTCATTTCTTATAGGTAAAAATACAGGATGGGAAAATTAAAAATGATTTCTAACAGCCCTCAAAAATTCAAATCAACTCAGGTCTTTTCTTGCGAGTTAGAGATCCATCCTAGGGGGGGCGCTGTAGTCATTTTGCAAAGCTGCACTCAGAGCATGAAGGAGAGGGTTACAGAGCAGTGTGTGTAGATGCATTAAGTTCACTTATATGTCTGTGAGCTAGTGGAGCGGTGACTGTGCAGTCAGTGAGCTAATGACGTCTATGCATGTCAGTGGGTCATGCAAAGCAGAGGAGTTTCCCTCATGGTTTAAAAAAAAGGGAAATCATGCGTCATACTACGCAAGTTCTACCAGCAAACTTCCTCCATCTGCTGCATTCTTATCACAAAAAAATACTTCTCATTATTCGGTATAATAAGGAAGAATATGTAACCATTGTCGGTTGGTGTTTGTAAAGAGAGAGAGAACAGTGATGGTGGCGCGAGCTATAGAGTGAATGAAGAGAGGGAGCGGCGTTAGTGAGAACAAAACAGTGAGTCAGAGAAATAAAACGTTATTTTTTCTATTGTTTCACGGCGGCTACTTCTAAAGCTCAAATAAAAACGACCACAACTGCGCACAACCCTGCAGGAAGGTACCGAGTTTCCGGATTTTGAATGAATGTAGCCGAAGGGCAGGCTTTATCCTGTCTTCTCTGTGTGTGGCTGAGTCAAGGGGGGGGGGGCACTGTCTGGCGCACCTGTACATAAGAACACACAACCTGTTCTCATCCGAAAATCCGAAATACAGCCGCTTTCTATCTGACGGAGCTAAATGGGGACTTGTGCCTCGGTATCAGAAGCCGGGGGGGCGTGACAAATCGGTGGTATTTGACGACCTGAATGGGCTGCACACCTTGCGCGCTGTTATTGTCTTGGGGTTACACCACCACGTGGGGCTGAAAGGCTGTTTGCTGAAGCCCAGAAACGTGCCAATCACAGCAACATAAGAAGAAAAGAGAAAATCCAGGCAGAGGGCTGCAGGGTCTCTGCAGATACAGACACCACCACACACTGCTAGAGAGTCAGAAGTGATGATTGAGAGGGATTATCTTTGTATCAGTCTATACATTGTTTTTTTAGGACAATCTTGTCAACTCTTTCAACTGCTGCACCAGCAATTCAGGCAACAACTACAAGTAACGCTGCCTCACGTTGATAAGATCAGTTGTTAGAAGTCTGCTAATGACAACATTATATGACTTACTTATTTTTTTTACAAAGACCCAGGCAGTCACTTCATGATCTGCTGGTGCAACAATTCAAGATCACAACTACAATGGAGCTACACAATCTCTCTTGTCCTTCCCTCTCAATAGGACAATTTGCTGCTGAGGCCTACAGTATGTTCTGTATTAAGATTAAGTGATATGATGTCATGTGACAAAAAGGGAAATGCTATTGTACATATGTAAGCAAGAGCTGAATCAAAGCAGTGTGTTTTTGTGTTTCAAGTAACAGGGTTTCCAACAGTGAGTGTTTATCGCTTTATGGAAACTATATGACCAAAACACGACTGACCGTGAGGTGGCACTGAGCTCCATCACCTGAAAGCACCTCCTTTGAAGGTAAAACACCACGTGTGTAATCATTTTTAACTCAGCTAATGGCATCACAGCCAAATCTGAGCAGTCTCCTGTTTGCAGATTCTATATTTATCCAATACATGAAAGCATTATGTATGCTGTCTGTATGATGTTGAGGATCACTGAACAACAAACAATCAAATGATTTTATGATAAATAAAGGAAGAATGTGTTTAAACGGGAAGATAGACTTGATTTATGAACAAGTGTTACTGAGATTTCTGAACATTAAAAATAGCATGTCTGTCTGTGTTGTGACTGACTGACTGATGAGGCTCAGGCTTTCTTTGAACTGTCAGAATGCCGCGGCCATGTTTCTGTTTGAAGAGACCAGCAGTAATGTTAGATCTGGACCGCTGTCACCGCAGTAACTGCTGCCATGGTGACAAAGGAAAAGAGGAAGCAGAGATGCTGAGAGAATGGAGAAAGAAGACACATGCTTTAAATGTTCAAAAGGTAAAGGGATTAGGGGTGTGAGAAAATATCAAAAATATCGAAAAAGCCCAGTCTGCTCTGATTGGCTTGAGAGAAAAATATGGCGCACCTTTGCAAAGGTAGTTCTCAAGCTGTGGGCGGTATATTCTAATGAGCCTGCATGTGACATAGGAAGGGGAGTCACATCTGAATGGCTTGTTGAATCACATGTTTTCTGATTCTACAATTCTACAATGTCTCAGACGCTTTTGTCCAAAGCGACGTTTCACAGTTTGTGGGTTGGTAGGCACTCCAGATACCCAGATGTATGTACACAAGCACTGGAAAGGGAGTTTTTACTGATATATCCCCTTCAGGTCTAGCAGCATATAGGGGAGGGACAGGATGACACTGTGTGTCAATGTATGCTGAAGAACTGTAAGGAGCCCTGGTTGCATCATGATCTGTAGCCACAGTGAACTCATGCTGACTGTGTAAGTTTGATGGGTTAACAGAAGTAACCAACAAGAGCTATAGGGTTTCCCAGTGTATTACAGCAGAGATGCACTGCCATGCCTAAAACCCAACTGGCCTCCACAAAAGTCAGAAGACATTATTACACTTTTATGAAATATAACATTAACCTACAGGGGAAAAAAGAATAGAGGTGCTGAATCATAGAGCACCTCTATTCCTTGTGTGCACTGGCATTTGCCAGTGCACACAAGTTATTTTTCACCTTCACACACACTCTTTTTTTCACTTGCATATGCAGCAAAATGCACACACTGTCAAGCCTGGCTCTGGTAAAGAAGAACAGTGCTGCAACACACATCAGGCTGAAGTGGACATTACAACATGCCTGGTTGGTATTGGGACATCTCTATTAGTAAGGCTCAGGAAGTGACAATGATTGATCGACGTGCATGTCACACAATGTGTTTTATCTTGTGTCCTGCATACAACTTTTGCCAGCCCAAATCAACTTCAGATCCAGAAGAAATTTTCAATCAATACTACAAAAAGGTCCAAAACTATTAAAAAAAACAAAACAAACAATTTCAATTATTTTCACAGATCAGATTCTTAGCCCTTCATGTCTACAACTAAATTCAATACTGGTATATATGGGTTGGTATAATACTGGATAAATCAGAATAAATGCTAATTAAATAGTCCATCTTGCCTTGTTTTCTTTTTTCTATAAGCTCAAATCATAACATGGCAAACTGCAGCCCAACAGGCAACAACAGCTGTCAGTGTGTCAGTGTGCTGACTTGACTATGACTTGCCCCAAAACTGCATGTGATTATCATAAAGTGGGCATGTCTGTAAACCATTTTCATTTACATATATCTTCAGGTCAGAGGTCAAGGGACCCCTTTGAAAATGGCCATGGCAGTTTTTTCTCACCAAAGTTTGGAGCCTTATTTAGTCTCCTTCGTAACTAGTATGACATGGTTGGGACCAATGGATTCCTTGGGTTTTATAGCTTCATAGGATAGCAGTATCTGCCCTCTAGCTTTGAGCCCGCTACAACCTAAAAATCCCAAGTTGCGTTAATGCGTTTAAGAAATTAGTGGCATTAAAACTAATTTGCTTTAACCTGTTATTACTGCGTCAACTTTGACAGCCCTACAATAAATTAATTCTATCTGTGATATCAGTACTAATTGATGCATACTATTTTGTGGACCAGTTTACAAGGACCTAGATTCAGTCCAAGGCATAGTGGGCTATCCCTATACTGCCATTCTCCATAACTGATGGCTCACTGGTTTATACTTAAGATTGATCCCTTGCTGTCTAATGTCCGGCCCCCATCATGGTCTTTAAAGTTAACAGGAAATATGTTACATATATAAAGTAATGATGCTTTATTTTCATGGGACCTTCAAGTCCTGCAGTGGTATGCAGAGCTGGACTTTGTGCTGGGAAAGGCCCTGATCAGACAGGTGCTTTTCCACTCTCTCAGGGCCTAAGACTACCAGAGGAAGACTGCAGCTTAAAAACAGAGGTATTAATATTAAGGATCCACCTACTGTACCTGTGCTGATCCCTTCTTTGGATGTATGGCATTTAATTAGGAGTGGAGGACACAGGAGAGCTCCAGACAAAAAAAAAGTCTGTTGTAACTCCAGTTATCTCTATACAGTATCCTCTGCTAGGAACTTAGCTGTAATGCTATCCAGGCCGATATTGATCGCTATGTCCCACAACGAAAGTCTTCTCCAATTTGTCTAAAGTTAAAGGTTACTTTCTAGCACAAAAGAAACCTCTTTTTGGACTTGTACTTCCATCAGATATATTTCTCACCTCCTTTCTACAGGATCAGCCATGTGTATCTCAGGGGACACTGGATGCTCCACTAGGACTGACTTCACCTGACCTACTGTATTTTTGGTGGCTACCTGGACGCCATTCAGCATTTCACTGTAACTATCACTTCAGACGAACCACTGTGGTTATTGGTACATGGTGAGTGACATCACTGTGGCTTACCTCTGCAACTTTATGTGGAACTCCATCTCCCAGCACTTCCCTGTAGAAGCACTGCTGGGTCATGTAATAGGTGAGGCCGCTGGTTCTCTTGAAGGCATCTTTCAGCCGCTTCAATTCCACATCAGTGACTAGAGAGAGAAAGACAGGAAAAGAAAAGTGATATAAGCAAATTTGGTATGCTTTGGTGCTTCATTTAAACTCTCTGCTAACAGAACCTACGGTAAGTACAGCAAAAATCAAACAACAGTGTATGTCATAATGTAACTTTAACTTCAGCCAAGTTTCACTATTTTCTACCGCATATAGCTTTGGGTTGTCCTGAGTAACCAGGACGTTGTTTTTGGAGAGACAAGTTGCTGTTGAGTTCAAATTAGGGATGTCAACGGTTAACCATTAATCAGTTAACCACGAGAACATTTTTGACCAGTTACGCATGTCGGCCTATATTAATGTAAGGTTAATGTACGGCCTATATGTTAATTTAACATATTCAGACAGAACGCACCGCAGCCAATTTACAGCACAAAACATACAAAGTGGATGGATATAGTGCTTTGAAATGCGGTGCCAAAGCTCATTGAGTCAATGGAGCGCCAAAGTAAAAAGGAGAGCGCCTCTTGCATTTTCAAGTCATTTTGCATTTTGTTCCTTAAAAATGAACCGGTTAATTACCGGTTAATGGGTGTCGGGCTCTTGAAAGCAAAATTAACCAAAACTGACATCCCTAGTTCAAATGTCACATCCAGGGCTCCAGAGGGCGACCATATGCGACCAAAAAACTGTCGAGTGCGACTAAATAGTTTCATTGGTCGCACCGGTGCGCCTGACATTTAGCGGCCCCGGCAAGAAGCCTCATCCTGATCAGATGCGCCGGATTTATTTCACAAGCGGGCAGAGCAAAAAGTGTGTGTGTGTGTGTGTGTGTGTGTGTGTGTGTGTGTGTGTGTGTGTGTGTGTGTGTGTGTGTGTGTGTGTGTGTGTGTGTGTTAGACACTACTGTACATTTAATAACACGAGACAACTTTACTGCTAATTTCTTCTCTGCTCTGATGATCAGCAAACAGCTGATCTGCTCTCATATCGCCCAGCCCTAGGTCACAGAGCGTACCGAAAGGATGTTGCGGACTGAACCAAACGTCCTCTATTGTTACACCCCTAGTAGGTATACTGTTTGGGACACGGTAAACTCACTATCGACACGTCCAGGGGACCCACCCTATTTCTTCCCTGATAATGGTAAATTGTGAACAACAAATCTGTGTTGAAATCGGCAGAATGACAGCTAGTTAACGGGAGGTGCCATTGATTTACATTATGATGCTTTCAGGCACTATTCACTAAAGATGAGCATTGGGTGAAGGTAAATTCTAACGTTATCACGATGCGTTCAAATGTAATCTTGTAAAATCCAGTTGTTTGAAGGGGATGTTTTATGACCTGTTTAACTTCCTAATAAAAACCAATATGCAAATGGTACTAAAGGAGTGGATGTTGAAGTACATGGGATTTACTGTTTTACTTTTGGTTTGTACCTTGGTATCGCATTGGTAGAGAATCATGGAATTTCACTGGTATTGGTATCAACTACTAAATTTCTGGTATGGTGGTGACATCCCTAGTGTAGGCCTATGGGAACTGACAAAACGCTTAAAATGAGCATAGAGCGGGTCTGTACTTTTTAATTCACGGAGACCCAACATTCCCCCATGAGCAAC
>CAKAOH010041801.1:0-11357 GCA_916701665.1 Sebastiscus tertius | reverse complement strand
TGATCCAGTAGAGATGGTTCCTGGTCCTCTAAGCAGGACTCAGTCCACAGTAGAAATACAGACTGCAGCTGTTCTTCATGTGGAGGTGTTTGTTAAACAGGTAACAGACTACAGAGAGAAACACTGCTGCTCTGATAACTCTGTTTCTTTATTAGTATTAGATCAGTTCAGACATAAACAGCTGTTAAAGCTGACTGACAGCTGATCCAGCTGTGATCAGCTGCTGCTGTCATCACAAACGGACGTCGCTTCACGTGACGCTTCAAAGGAAACGACGTCTCATGTCTCCAAAAACATATTTCCTCGTTTCCTCTCTCCTCGAGTCTTTTCCTCGCCTCCTCCGCTCGCATCTCCCGTGGGCGGGACTAAGACGCGAGTCGAGGAGTCGAGGAGAGGAGTCAAGCCGTATAAAAAAAGTAATGAGAAGCACCCCTAGAGTTGTAGGAAACCTATTTTTAGTGTAGTTGTCACTTGACTTCCTGCCTACAAACACTTCCCTTTATCTCCATGTAACATTCAAAGCCATTTCAAGAACTGGGAAATTACATTTACAAATCAAACTCGGTCACAAATACATACGAGCCTAAAGACACTTTCACTTGAGACACAAGTTTCCTGGCTTTAAGTTAGATCCTACAACAGCAGACATTTACATAAGGACACTTTCAAAGAATGTAAGTTAGTTAGTATGCTCCAAGTGTACTTAAACTTTTCTGTATAAGCTAAGTATACAAAAATAAAAATAAAGACGTTTTTATAAGTTTGTTGGTTGCAAATTTGTTTGTTTTTTTACTCAACAATAAAGGCAATTTAAAATAAAATAATTATATATATATATATATGCATTTATTTATTTTATTAATTTTCCATTTATTTTTTTAAATGTATGTATTTTGTATTTATTTTATCCATTTTCCATTTATTTTTTAAATCTATGTATTTATTTATGTATTTATTTTTCATTATTTTTACATTTATTTGATAAGTTTTCCATTTATTTTGTTGACTAGTTATTTATTTATTTATTTATTTTTGCAAACAGCTTTTCACATCAATATCACATCAAGTGCAAAACAAGCTACTGTTCCCAGTGATCCTGAACGCACCATGGAGCCACTATCCAGCCTGAATAGGAAGTTGAATGAAGTTGTTCACTGAAGCTGCCCTGCAGACAAAGAGGGATTATTGCTCCGAGACTTTTTCATCTTTTATTTATTTCTTATTCTATATTTATTCATTTCCAGAGAGAGAAACATCCATCCTGTGTTTTGGTGATGTATTATTGTCTTTTCCTGGTCGCCTGTCTGCTGTCTGGTTGTTCAGGTAAGAGGTTTTTATTTACTATTATTGTCCTTTTAAGTTAAACAAAGTTGTAGATGTTTTCACTAAATACATTTACTCAAGCACTGTACAGCTTTTGAAGTATTTAAAATAAATAAATATTTAAAAAAATTAATACAAAAATAATTTAATAAATGTGAAATAATAATAATAAATAAATACAGACATAAATACAAACATTACAAAATAAATATAAAATGGGTAAAATAAATAAATGCAAAAAATAAAATAAATACAAATAAATGCAAAAATAAATAAATGCATAGTTTTATAAAATGAAAAAATAAATAGATAAATGAAATAAATAATAGCAAATAAAAACATAAATAAATACATATATTTTAAAATAAATGTACCATGGATATAATAAATAAATGTAAAACTAAATGAATAAAAAATAAAACATAAATGTAAAAAAATAAAAAAATACATTTATTTTAAAATAAATATAAATTAGATCAAATAAATAAATGAATACATGTAAAATAAATAATACAAATAAAAGCATAAATAAATACATACTTTTAAAAAATAAATATAAAATGGATAAAATAAATAAATAGTTAAAAAAATGAATACAAAAATAATTTAATAAATGTAAAAAAATACTAATAAATAATTACAGACATAAATACAAACATTACAAAATAAATATAAAATGGGTAAAATAAATAAATGCAAAAAATAAAATAAATACAAATAAATGCAAAAATAAATAAATGCATAGTTTTATAAAATGAAAAAATAAATAGATAAATGAAATAAATAATAGCAAATAAAAACATAAATAAATACATATATTTTAAAATAAATCTAACATGGATATAATAAATAAATGCAAAACTAAATGAATACAAAAATAAAACATAAATGTAAAAAAATAAAAAATAAATACATGTATTTTAAAATAAATATAAATTAGATAAAATAAATAAATGCAAAAATAAATGAATACATGTAAAAGAAATAGTACAAATAAATACATACATTTAAAAAATAAATATAAAATGGATAAAATAAATAAATAGTTAAAAAAATGAATACAAAAATAATTTAATAAATGTAAAAAAAATACTAATAAATAAATACAGACATAAATACAAACATTACAAAATAATTATAAAATGGGTAAAATAAATAAATGCAAAAATAAATAAATAAATAGTTTTACAAAATTAAAAAATAAATAGATAAATGAAAAAAATAATAACAAATAAATATAAAATGGATAACTGTTGTGTTGGTAGTTTTAGTTAAGTAGGGATCTGAATCGCTGTAAAGTCATGTTCACTGAAAGAACAGTAGCTCTCCATCTGAGCACTATGAGGAAACAGCAGAGAATGTAAATGTAATCAAATGAACGGTGGAATGTTTGGCTGCTGTGCGTCATTCAGATGTTGCATAAGTTTCTCTTTTAGGTTCCAGTTGGTCCAGATTACTCTCACTATTCCTAATTAACTCTTTACTATTAACTAATTAACCGTCTCCTGCTTCCATGGAAAAAGGGCGTCTGTTGTTTTCAGGGGTCTGGATGCCGATATGTGGCCTTTTATGACTCGTACTTTGACCCGAGAAGTGTCTGAGTCACTACCGGTGCTGCCTTTTAATACTTTCACCCCAGTCTACAGTCGACCTATTGACACACTCATGCAGAGTTAACACAGTTAAACACACCATCACACTCCTATCGGTCCGGTTCACAGCACGGAAAGTACAAGATTGCAAGATTGCGTAAGTGTCGTGCAGTTCAACCTGTTTAGGGAGGAGTTTAGAATAGATGAATGGAAATATCTAACATAACCATTGCAGTAATTATTTGATAACAATAATAGCAATGTGCAGGTTGACGTAAGAGCGTTTCAAGTCTGTGTGCATGTGTTTAAGTTGTTAAATTAATTACTTTGTCTTCATAGAGGAGCTTCTCAGAGCATTTGACAACCAAAGTTTGGTCTTTAAGTTCTTGCCAGTCCAAATAAATAAATAAATAAATATGTCATTAAATGCAGAAAAAATAATATTACAAATAAAAGCAGGCATTAATTAATTAATTGATAAAATGTGACAGAAATTATACATATATTTCTGTTTTAATTTGCTTCTTTACTCATTTATCTTTGTATTAATTCCCTTGAAAATAAGTAGAAAATAGAAAAGGATAAATGCAAAACTAAATAAATAAATGTAAAAATTAATAAAAAATTAAAACATAATTAAATAAAATAGAATAGACATCTTTATTGTCCCCTGGAAATTTGTCTTTGGCTTCACAGACATGCATACACTTAAAAGCTTCCTTTGCCATGGGTTGAATTATATGAGATTAAGAAAATAAATAAATAAATACATAAATAAATCAATATGTCATTAATGCAGAAAAAATAATATTACAAATAAATGTAGCCATTAATTAATTGATAAAATATCACATAAATTGATATTTCTGTTTTAATTTGCTTCTTTATTTATTTATTTTTGTATTAATTACCTTATTTATTTAGTCTTGTTTTTAATTTTCCCTTTTATTTATTCATGTATTTATTTATTATTAATTTTCAAATGTATTTATTTTAGACAGACAACCATTCACGCTCACATTCACTTCATATTAAAAAAATAGGCATAAAATATATAAAGAATAAATGCAAAAATAAATACAAATACGTGTAAAAATTAATAAAAATGCATACAAATAAATGTAGCCATTAATTAATTGAGAAAATGTGACATAAACTAATATTTGTATTTTAATTTGCTTCTTCTTTTATTTATCTTTCTATTAATTATCTTATTCATTTAATCTTCTGTTTATTTCTCCCTTTTATTTCTTAATTTATATTAATATTTACATGTATTTATTTATTTATTGTTATTTATTTATTTATTTTTGCATGTATTTGCATTTAATCTTTATCTATTTTATATTTTTTTATTTTGAAGTGAATGTGAGCGTGAATGATTGACTGTCTAAAATAAATACATTTAAAAATGTATAAAAAAGAAATACATTAATAAATAAAAATGAAAATTAAACAAGAGTAAATAAATGAGGGAATTAACAGAAAGATCAATAGGAGCTTTAGTCTCTTAGTTATTCATAGGTGTGTTTAAGGCGTAACAGAAATCAAACCAATCAGTGTCATCTCCCAGACGCACCTGCACTTGCTGCTTTTGAAAGGCTAAATGCCAACAAATCTTTTTTCTTCCATAATAATTAATGTCTAAAGTTTATGTTTTCCCAGGAAAATCATCGGTGCATGGTCCACCGGAGACGGTCCTGGCCTTCGCCGGAGACGATGTCATTCTGCCCTGCAGCTTCAGCGTCTCTGCCGGCGGCGATGACTTCCCAACGGTGGAGTGGTCCAAGCAAGGCCTGCAGCCCAACGTCGTCCTGTTGTACCGGGACGGCTGCGAGACTCACGAGATGAAGAACCCGGCTTTCCGGTACAGGACGAGCCTCATCGCGAAGGAACTGAAGAACGGAAACATCTCGTTACGGATCTCCAACGTGCAGCTGCCGGACGCGGGGAAGTACCAATGCATGAGGCTTTGGAGGAAGCCGCCTCGGGACGTCACAGCGGTGGAACTCGTTGTGGGTACGTCCAGTTAAATCTGATTACTGTAGATACAGGAAAGGTTTTGCAGCTGCATCCTAAAACCTTCCTGTAGGAGGGTCAACTTTAAGGGATAGTTTGGATGTTTTGAAGTGGGGTTGTATGTGTCTCCGCTGTTCAGACTCAGACTCCAACACAAACTCCAGCGAAGCACCAGAACCTCTTGGTTGTATCTAGTGAAGCCCGTCTGTTAAACAGTGTTGGCCGCGGTCGGAGGACGCGGGGGAGACCGTAGCTTTGGTCTCCAGGACCGGAGTCTTTGCTCCTCTGCTCCTCTGCCTGCCTTCACTCACACACCGCGCTCGTTCTCGCTCTTTTGCTCCACTCTCACGTGCATGCTGCTCACTCCACACTGCAGAAGAGTTAGTTTAGCTCTGAGAATATCTAGTGAATGTTCAGTGGACGTTTGGTCAGAAATAACTGCTGCAGCTCCTCCAGACCAGCAGAGGTTTCCCGTGTCTTGTGAAGTGACGGGGCTCTGCAGAGAGAAACGTTATCGTCTCCCACCAAAACTCCGGTGTCTCCCCTGTTCCCTCCGGCCGCGGTCTGGAGGCCGAGGCAGGAAAAGCCAACACTAGGATCAGCATTGATTCATGGAGAGACCTTGGTCTGGTCAGCTAACATTACTGCCAAGCAGCTGAAATATAGAGTGATATTGTGGTTTTAGCTGACGTGTGTCTCCTCACTGTGTTGAGCGATGCTCCTTCATGTCTATGTAGAGCGAGCACAAGCGCCAGCAACAGGACGCTGACTTTAGTTGACTTAACGGCCACAGGTGTCGCTGTTAACAACACATTTCATTTGGTTCCAGCATCTCAAATGCTGCTTTTATGTTTTTAAATCATTATAATGTGAAAATCTTCGTGTTTTTTGAAGCCAAAATAATAAATTTACGAATTTAAAAGTTAATTCAAAAACATAATCTATAGATTGTTTGTTTAAAAATGGAAATGACATTAATAATAATGAGTTAGTTGCAGCTCTACATTATACTGTAGTGGCAAATATATCAAATGTTTACACTAAAATGGAAGAACATGGAGTCATGATTAGAGAATGACCCGGTTTATGAGCTATTTTGAGATTTGATTACCTGGAAAAAACCCTCTCAGGTGTGTTTTTAACTCTTTAATAATTACATAATATCTTGTTCACAGTAGTTTCTGAAGCTAAGAATACAGCCCAGAGCGTCACCCAAAGGAGAGAGTCAGATCCAAGACTGACAAAGACAAAGATTTACTTTCACAACTTGGGCGCGGTGTGTTTAATTATTAACTCTTTCCATCCGCAGGGTTTGAATGAAACACTCCTTGAAGTCCTGCGTTCTGATTTCATGTCTCACAGATAAAGGGGCTTTAATGAGTCCTCATTAATTACATTCAAAGGTCACACGTGTTCATTTCTGTCCTCACAGGTGCCGTCTCTGAGCCCAAACTCTCCGTTACGTCAGCCGACGGCGAAGACGTGACTCTTCAGTGCGAGGCCAACTGCTGGCAGCCGGAGCCTCGGGTCCGCTTCCTGGACGAACAGGGAAACGACATCGGTGGCGACGAGTCCAAAAGAGAAGAAGACACCCGTGGATGTTACACCGTGAGACGGAGAGTGACTCTCCAGGACGCTGCCAACAGGTTCAGATCTCAAGCTTTAATTCATCATTCTCTACAAGAGGCCTTTTATTGGTTCCACCTTTAAAACTGAAGCGTCCATTTATTTCATAAAAAACAGAACCAAGAAAACATTTCTCCGTTTTTCTCCCGGATTACGGTCGCAGTTTGAAACACGCGGTGAAGGTTAACAAAAACAAAACACAAAAACCTATACATCCCTGCCTCTGCTGAATTACTTTTATCCCCGATGGGGATCAATAATGTCTTATCGTATCGTATCGTATCGTATCGTATCGTATCTTATCTTCTTATCGTATCTTATTTTCTCACCTCACCTCACCACAGGTATTTTCATCACAGGGTCACCTGCAGAGTTCACCAGCCGGAGACCAACCAGACCCGCGACACTGAGATTCTCCTACCAGGTATCCTGCAGCGTTAACAGTTGCAGCTCACCTACGACGGTTCCATCGTCAAATTTGTCTAGACATTTTATGCTACATTTATTTTTTTGTTATTCAAAAAATGTCTTGATGTAAAGAAATGATTTATTAATACTTTTCATCTCATTGCTGTAATTTTCAGTGTAATAACAAAAAGATAATTACATTAAATGTTCATATTTGACCGCTACAGTGAGCCATCTCTCTGAAATGCATCAATATACTGCAGGAAGGAGACTCCACTGACTGTTTGTCATGTCGTGGAATATAGAATATTTATAATATATCTCATGATTCGGTCATGTCAGCATCGTGTTCATTGTCATTTCAGTAAAGAAGTCCTGCTCTCTAATCACCACCATCGCTGTTGGAGGGACAGTTTTACTTCTATTGGTCGCATTGTGTGGATTAGCTGTGTTTTTGTGGAGGAGACGTGGTAAATGTGGTAAGTCACGCCTTTTGGCCGTCGCCATGTTGGTTTTGACCGGAGTCGTGCGCACAGATCTGGAAAGCATGGTAGTCCGTTTACATCTGACAGTTTGAGAAATCATTTTACCGTTCATCTGTGTTTTCAAAACGAGTTTGTCTGACCTGGATGTTTGTGTAAAACCTGTCTGACGGTCTTGCGTGTTCTAACGGTGCATTTCTTTCACACAGCGAAGGGACAAAAATGTCCAGTGACCAGACAGTCGTCCGATCAGAGCTCACTAAGCGGGTCGTCTAAGTCGCTTCATGATGTGGAGGCTGTCAGGACCGACAACATAGCAGACATCACCATCGAGATGCTGACAACACAGGTGGCCGAACTCAAGACGAAGCTTCATGAGCAGGAAGACACCATCCGCCACCTACAGAACAACAACACCTCCCAGCCAAGTGCTCCCGGCAGCTTACCCCAGAACACCGGACGGAAGGCTGGCGTCTCTCGACAGGACAGCGATCCAGCACCCGGCCAGCCGGTCTATAGATCCTCCCGTAGGCACAGCAGCCCGGCTCTTCTGACCCTCCCGGTGTCGACCAGTTCGGAGAAAAAGCGCAGCCGCGTCGGTCGTTCGAAGAGCGATGCTCATGCTCGGCCAGGCCAGAACGGCAAACCTGAGCGCCGATTCTCCTCCGTGTCTAATACCCGCTTCTTACTGCCAGATTTAAAAGAAGAATCAGAGCTGCTCCTCGCATGAGGAAAGAGCACAAAGCTAAACACAAAAGTTTTGAGTTTCCCGAATCCGATAAAAGCAAAACTACCTGCGTAGCTAGATACCACGGCTCATTTTCTGTGTCAAATGGCGGAATTATCAAGCTAAGCTGGCTAAGTAGCCAGCCGTCCGACCAGCGGGCTGGTGGCCAACGGCAGCGATGTAAAGATAAACTGAGGGCGTATAAATCTCTGAATGTCTCTAGTTAACTATCCTTCAGTAACGTTAGTCAGAAAGAGAGTCGGACAATATCAGAGAAGTGTTTCAGACATGGAGAGAAAAGGGTTGCTAATAGTTTAGCCTTCTGCCGTTAGAAGAAGGCATTACGCCAATATTGTAGCTCGCTAGAGCCTCGAATCACAGTTTGTCGTCCCATCTGGATTCTGGCAGCCAACAACACAGCAAGAGGACATTTTAGATGTGTAACTTTAGCCCCACTTCTAGCCTTAGCCTCCGGCCTTTCCTTTGTTTAGCCTCCAGCTAACACCATGACGTCATCATGACGTCGACACAACAAGGGTCTCTTGTTCATTTTAATTAGTGAGCTTTACAGTTGGCGGACTTTGTTACCTTTGGACAGAGCCCAGTCTTAATGCTAAGCTAAGCTAACTGGGTGCTGCCTCCAGCTACATGTTTACCTACAGAGGTATGAATCTTCTCGGGCAAGAAAGCAAACAAGCGTATTTCCCAAAATTTTGAGGTTTTCCTTAAAGCATAACAAGCAGTTTTATATATATATATATTTTGTTCTAATTGCTGATTTGTTGCTGTAAATATCAATAAGTATGTTTTATTTAGTGTATAATCACCTGTGTTGTGTTTTCGTTAGCTTAGGATGAGCCGTTTGTATCTACGTAGGGAGTGAGTCCACCGTGTTGCACCACCATGTTTCTAAAGTAGCCCAGAGCGGACAAACCAAACTGGTAACTTTTCCTGCTTGAGTCGATGGCGTTACTCGCTCCCGCCGCCGCCGCTCTCCCTCTCTTGCTTCACCACTCACAGGTCGATTTTTCTCCTATTTTTGCTAAAACGGGTATAGCTGATATCAAGACTGGCTCTTCTCAAATGCAGCGTTCTTTACAATATATGTAAAAAAAACACTTTTGATGTGACAAGATGTGAAAAGAGCCTATAACCTCCAACACAAAATGATGTTTAAATCTGCAGGTTGTTTCATGATGGCCTCATGAAAAATATGATCATCATAAAACCAACCGGTTGAGGCAGATGGCCGCCACTGTCCCTCCTTGGGGATCTCTTGTTGGGTCTCTAAATACTCTAAGTACAGTCTAAACCTACTCTGTACGAAAAGTATCTTGAGATGATTTGACGCTATATGAAAATAATTTGAATTGAAAATGAATTATCGTAGATTGCCAGATTGTTCCTATTCACTGTTAGTTCTTATACCTATGAAAAGTAATGCACTTATTTGTATATAATCCACGTAATCGTGAGCCAAGACATGCAGGTGACGTAGCATAAAGAGCAACAACAAACCAAACTCTCACCCTGGAAACCACTGTGTGATACCAAACATTGACTTATTTTGACTTACTTTCGTTATGTTACTTACGTACTTAACTAACGTCACAAACGTATGTAACGTAATGTTACGTCTTTTCCTAAACCTAACCAAGTCGTTTGGTTGCCTGGGCTTGCACAGGCACACCGATCGCTCGTGTAGCTGGACGAAACGTACGAAAAATAACTTTTTGTAAGATCATCATACGAACCGTTTTATGAGGATACGTTGCGGTTGCACACACGGGAAAAGAAAGGTGGATAAATAGTCCTCTTGTGTTCCTGAAAACGTTTCCTCGGTTTCATTTATTTGTCGTAGTTCCACCTGGTGAAGTGTGCAGCTGCAACATTCTGCTCACTTTTTGTACATTTCTGCAAATGTTAATAACCTAATTTTTATTTTTAATGTATATTTTTTTACAATGAGATGTTTAATAGGGGTTTTCTATAGGAGCTACTTTATTTCTGCTGTGATAAAGCATTGATTTTTAATTTAATTCTCACTTTTTGTATAAATTATTTAAATAGAAATTGAATTTCTGTATGTTTTTTTAAAGCTGGTCTTTTTATGGAATAAATCACTTTGCTTTGTTTAATTTCACTGCTCACTTCATTCACACAATACTAAACGTACATATAAAGAGTTCCCCCTGGTGAATTAACTATAACATTGCAACTGTATTTAATCCATCAGCAGTTCACTTTTCAAAACTTTTCTAATAGGTTTGATAATTAAATAAAAAAAAAGTTGTTTCAGAATTAAAAAATGACATTACATTGAGTCAGATTGGGAATTCATCTTTGCTTCAGTGTTGTTTGGTCACATGATGTAATTTTCATTCTTCGGGAAAAGTGGCGACTCAAGGCGACTTGTTGAATGGGAGTCTTGTGTAATGTAGGAAAACTCAACTTTCTTTTTTTATAGCTGCACTAATAAATATTTTCTAGGGCTGTCAAAGTTAACGCAATAATAACACCATAACCCAAATTTGTTTTAACACCACTATAATGTCTTTAACGCAACCATGCTATGATGTAAGCATATTTTTTATGCTAAATGCAGTACCTGACATATTTGTTTGACATTTTTCACACATTTTTTCAAACCATTTTTCTGACATTTGTTGTTCATTTTTCAGACATTTTTTAGACATTTTCCAACATTTTTCAGACATTTTTTGGACAGTTTTCAGACATTTTTTGGAAATTGTTTCTGACATTTTTCAGACATTTGTTGGACATCTTACAGACATTTTTTGGACATTTTTTCAAAAAACTTTCTGACATTTGTTGGACATTTTCCAAAATTTTTTGGACATTTTTTCAAAACATTTTTCTGACATTTGTTGGACATTTTTTGGAATTTTTTTCTGACATTTTTCTGACTTTTGTTGGACATCTTAAAAACATTTTTTGGACATTTTTTCAAACATTTTTCTGACATTTGTTGGACATTTTTTGGACATTTTCCAACATTTTGTAGACATTTGTTGGACATTTTTTGGACATTTTCCAACATTTTGTAGACATTTGTTGGACATTTTTTTGACATTTTCCAACATTTTGTAGACATTTGTTGGACATTTTTTTTTGACATTTTCCAACATTTTTTTAGACATTTGTTGGACATTTTTTCTG
>CAKAOH010041798.1:0-59637 GCA_916701665.1 Sebastiscus tertius | reverse complement strand
CTACAAAGCAATTACGCCTAGGGCACCCAAATGGCTAGCAGCGGCCCTGTTACTGCGACTTGGAGTAAGGGAGTAAAGGAGAAAGAGGCACTTCAGAAACATTTATGATAAAGTACATTCACCAGAACAGGCGAACATAAAGCTAGAAATTACATGAAGTTCCTGTGGGAGATAACTAGCTCACATTATTTCAATATTGCAGTGATTTCGTTGAAAGTCGGAAGCTCATAATTCCAGTCAGCGTCTCGTCCAGTGGAGGCGACGCGACACAAACACAAGCTTTCTAAAGCGACATGTTTTAGAGGAAACACGACGAATACACAGCAGGAATAAAAGACACTCACCTGGAAGACAAGTCACACCAGGGTGGATTCGGACGGAGACGGTGTTAGCTGCCGTTAGTCCGGCAAGCTGGTGGAGAGAGGTGGTGAGGTGTACGTTGTTGTTGGAGAGGAAACTGTAGTGTGGTGTCTCCCCGCCGCGCTGCCGCTGCCGCTCTGCCGCCTCCTGCCCGCTCCGCCGCCTCCCTCTCGGTCATTAGCATGTGAACAGAGCCGCTGACAGACTCCGTCAGCAGGCAGCACGGTGAAAGGAGAGGAAGACAGTCCACTTCAACTTCCTCCGTTCCAGAAGGATTCCCCCTTCTGACCCTGGGCTGCAAAAGCGAGGATTGACCTCATATACGGTCATATAAGGACAGTCAATAGAATTTGCAGCCATTCAACAGGTGAAACAAGCTTGCATTTTTAGCATAATAAATTCATAATCAATCAATCAAACTTTACTTATATAGCACCTTTCAAATTAGTCAAATGCAATTCAAAGTAGGACGATTGACAAAATGTAGAATGTTAAAAATGGATTTAGAGACTAATGCACACCAACAAGAAGATAAAAGGTCATTGAATAAGAAAGCAATAAAAGATGGATATTAAACAAAAGATAAATAAAATACAATGAATACAAATTATGAAACGACACAAAATAAGCAGATTGTATTAAAATAATGAAATATTAATAAAATAAAATAAGAGATAATAATGATCAGCATTAAAATGATGATTAAACGAAATAGAGTAAAATAAACACCATAATGATGATGATAAATAAAATAAGTATAAACATTTTATTTATTAGTTTATTTGACAGGGACAATACATGTAGGCATTGTTACACTTAATTAAAGTGCAACCGATGCAACGTATAGGACTTCTAGTCATAGCTAATTTGCAGACCGTGTCCCTGGTTAGGCTTTAAAAAAAGAAAGAATAGCACATCATACATAAAATCACATAATACAACATCGCATATTACATCAATTTACATACTGTATGTACGTTCCAATCTGGAACGTACAAAACTAAACCAAACGTGTTATCACTGCAGTGATAACACGTTTGGTTTAGTTTCAGCCAGTGTTTCACCTTTTCATTAAACGTCTTCATAAAACCATACAATTATAAAATTATAAAGACTGCATAAAAGCCAGACTAAATAGTTTACGTTTAAAAATCTCCGTATTTCCAGCTGCTCTCGGTTCCTCTGGAGGGTTGTTCCAGCGGCTGAAAGCAGCAGCACCAGATGTTTTTCTTCTGCTTTAACAGACCAAAAGCATTTCTGCAAGGTAGTCTGGTGCAAGGCCTTAGTGCCTTAGTGCCTTATTATAAACTAATAAAAGAATTTTAAAATCAATACGAAAACTAACAGGTAACCAGACTTTCAAATAGGCGTAATGTGTGGGATGTAATAACGATTTTGGCATGTAAACTGCTTTATAACTCACAGGATAAGTGTTGCCTTAAAACAATTAAATTATTAAAAAGTAAATAGCCTAAAGTGTAGCTCAATGATATGAATTATTAAATATTGCACTTCCATGCAAATTGGGAGAGACAGATAATAAAGAATGGTTGAAACTGACAGGCTACTGCAGAGTTTATCCTAACTTCCCTACTCTAATACTTTCAGGTGAAATCTCATACCAATCACTGTGCAGTATACATTTTCCACTTGTGCAATTGTGTTAATAGTGAGTTTATGGTCAATTGATAGTATTTGGTTCTATTTGTATATTTTCATGACCAAAAGTGCAAGTATTCATTATTTCTAAATGCAAGATAATAAAACCCTTAGGTGTAGCTGTTCAATAAGGCTGTGAATATACTGTGTACTATATATAATATACAGTATACCCCCCAGTTCATAGTAATGTGTAAAACATGACTGATGCCTGAGGTAGCAACACTGGAGTTAGTTACTATATGCAATGCCATCATTTCTTTGAACTTGCTGCTGTCAGTCATGTGAATGGCATTGTGTGGGTAGAAACTCTGAGATGGTAACTGTAAAAAGTCTTCTTAATTCAAGGAAGGTGACATCATAGCAAGTCCCTGTTCTGTGACTCTGTCTCTCCCCAACCCCCCCCCCCCACCCACCCTCCACCGCCCCCTCCCCCTTGGGGGCCCGTCCAGGGGAAGAAGGGTGTGTCTGCAGCAGTCTGGATGTTACACTCCTCTTCTCTTTGTGCTCTTCTTCATCTGCTGTCATCCTGAGACAATATTCCCAAATAATTGAACTAGATATAGGAGAAGCATGGATTGTATGCAGGGAAACTGTCAGTGCATGATTCTCTGGTGATTCTTCTGCTGACACCAACACACTTTCTGCAGGTAAACTGTATAGAAACATCATTGTCTCATCCACTGAGTCAGAGGACTGGGAGCTGATCCAAATGGTGTTGCACTAACCTCAGGGCTTGTTCTGATCTATTCACAGTGCAAACATCTACAGCCTCACACATACAAGGTGCTTCCCAGTGTTCATTTCACAGTGACTAAATGTGAGAAATACAAACTTCATAAACTGAGGGACAGGGACAGGGACATAAACTGAGGGACAGGGACAGGGACATAAACTGAGGGACATGGACAGAGACATAAACTGAAGGACAGGGACATAAACTGAGTGACAGGGACAGCTGTCTGCACCTTGTTGTTGTTTGATTTGTTTGTTAATTTGCTTTATTTCCTGTTTATATTGTTGTTCCAACAAATTTTGACTTGTGGAGCGTTATGATTTTTTTATTTTATTTTATTGATGTTAATGAAATGTAACTATTGTAAATTTTCATAATTTGAATATGCTTTGGCAATATGTACAGTGTTACGTCATGCCAATAAAGCCATTTGAATTAAATTGATTGGATAAAGCAGAGACTGCAGGATAGGTACTGTACATGTGAAGGGATGTGCCATAATTATAGACGTTTACACTGCCTAATTGTAATCAATTAATCATTTGAAAAAAAAATTAATTTAGAGTGCATTTCAGTGAACCCAATAAATCTGAACAAATTTAATTCAAATTTTTAGGTGGCAAACTGCTCACACGCAATACTAAAATGGAAACTGTAAATGTTAAAGCAGGATACAAATTAACAGTGAATCTGACACAAATGTAATAACGCAAAGTTACATTTTAAACCCATCCATCCATCCATCTTCAACCTCTTATCCGGGGTCGGGTCGTGGGGGCAACAGCTCCATCAGGGGACCCCAAACTTCCCTTTCCCGGGCCACATTAACCAGCTCTGACTGAGCTTCTCACCCTATCTCTAAGGGAGACACCAGCCACCCTCCTGAGGAAACCCATTTCAGCCGCTTGTACCCTGTGCCCTCATGAACATAGGTGAGAGTAGGAACGAAGACTGACCAGTAGATCCAGTTCTTTGGGTCATGACCCAGCCCTCATGAACATAGATGAGAGTAGGAACGAAGACTGACTGGTAGATCGAGAGCTTTACCTTCCGGCTCAGCTCTCTTTTCGTCACAACGGTGCGGTAAAGAATAGAATAGAATAGAAAGCTTTATTGTCATTGTATTAAATACAACGAGATTCACAGTTGCCACTTCTGGTCAGTGCTTTAAAAACAAATACTTGACAAGATGAGGCAGATAAAACATATAACAGGTAAAACACACATAGTTATAAAGTAAATAAAATAGGTAAGTAGATGTAATAAATAATATGAACAGAAGTGTTACACTAGAAGTATATAATGCAATACCGCCCCCCCCCGCTGCTCCGATTCTCGGACCAATCTCACGTTCCATTGTCCCCTCCCTCGCAAACAAGACCTCGGGGTCTTGAGCATTCATACTACTTGAACTCCTTCACTTGGGGTGAGGACTCATTCCCTACCCGGAGTATTTTAGTACATTTTAAACCCATTTTTACACAAATACTCCGTTGAATTTATTTGTTAGTTTTATTTGATTAGTTTTATTACGTATTTGTTTTTGTATTTAAAGACGGTAATAATAATAAAATTATGAATTTTGTTCAACCAACAGATATAAAACAGAAACAAGCAACAAGTACTCACATTTGAGTACTTGTTGCTTTGGTACTTTGAACTTAAACAATTCATCTGGCTCAAGTCTTGCTTTTCTTTTTGTGTGAAACAGAAACTGGTGGAATCTACCTGTTTTCCTGTTATTGACTCTGGAGATGTGTTGTATATGAATGCTTCTGCTCATTGTCTTCATGCTGGATAGCGTGTATCACGGGTCACTGAGATTCATCACAAACTGTCCTTCTTTGACTCGCTATTGTGTACTCTACTCTAAAGTGAATTGGTACTGTGCTCGTCGCCTCAGTCATTGGTGCGTGTTTATCTACAAAAGCATTCTGGGTATAATTCCTTCTTGCTTGTCTTCTCTTTTAAAAAGGAAACATGGAAGTCATAATCTGCGTTCTATGGACATTTTACAGTATGTTGTTCCCAAAGTATGAACTGAACTGGGAACGAAAGCTTTTAGGTTTTCGGCAGCTCATGCTGTGAATAATGTACAATCTGATCTTCAACTTCAAAACTTAGTTACCTTGAATGAGTATAAGGCTCTGGTGAAATCACTGCAGTCCAGGTTGTCTGTGTGTTTTTTATGAGCAAGTTTTAATATTGTTAATTTATGTGTTGTATGTATCTTTTACTAGAACTGTCTTGCTGCTATCTTGGCCAGGTCTCCCTTGTAAAAGAGATCTTTGATCTCAATGGGACTAACCTGGTTAAATAAAGGAAAATAATAATAATTCATTGATTAATAATGGTTCCAGCCCTTAATATTATAAGTACAATCACAATTTCCAGATATTACATCTCAGCAATCTCTCAGGAAATCTGTCATTATTGGTAAGTGTGGTCCAAAGAGGTGACAGGAAGTGGCTGACACTGATAAACCCTTTTCTACACTACTGTACAGCTGCACATTTCTGTTTAAAACACAGAATCCCAGCAGGAAGATGTGGCAAGAAAAAATAACAACAAAGTAATTCAAATACAATTTGAGGAGGAGGAGGAGGAAGAGGAGGAGGAGTTTCTATTAAGGAGCAAAGGGCCTGTGTGATTCACTCCCACAGATTTTAGAGCAAAGACCACTGAAACCTGATCCGTGTAATCTTTCAACCTGGAGCTCCGACATAAAGCCCTGAGAGATTTGTCAGCCGACGTCAGCGACTTTAGTTCTTTAGTTCAGTCACACTAACCTTGCTGAGGTAAATGTGCTTTTCTTGACCTTTGATGTTCAGCAGAGAGCGACTCACCTAAAGCACTAAAGATGTTGTCATTTCTCTCGTCTCAGATTCCAGAGCAGGAATGTGATCCTGCATTACCACATAAAACCTTTTGCTTTGACTCTTGAGTTTTGCCAGAGGAAACGTTTGCAGTCTTTTTTGCCATAAGGGTAAATAACTTCAACCTCTCTGGTGCTATCTATACTGTTGGTCAACAGCATTCTCTCACAAGTTTAGATAAAGCTTGAAACATGAGGAGGACAAACCACAATGCAACATGTCACTATTGTATATTAGCAGGTTTCTCTCACACTAACATTAAACAAGGATAGTGTTTACCATATTTTGAATTCAGGTGACACTCAATGCTATGCTAGTGGAATTAGGCATGTTGCATACATCATCATAACCTTTATTTAACTAGGAAGTCACATTGAGATTAAAACCTCTTTTACAAGTGAGACGTAGCTAAGACAGGGTCAGATAGTAGCATCCAACACATGACAAGACAACACTGAATCACGACACAACAACAGGTACGACACAATACACATGACATCATCATCCAGTGCATTAACAGGGCACCATGCTGGTCATGTGTTTGCTGTTTAATTGAAACAACTGCAGCTAGCAGTGACCATTTCCTTTATTCTATGTTTAAAATCATTTAAAGAGATAAGGGTCTCAAGTCTAAGCTTGGCCTGCAGATGGTTCCAGAACCAGGACCAGGACCGTAGTGGATCAGGCTTGTTTTACCAGCTTCTGTACTGATAGAAGGAACTTTAAACTGAAGCCATTTATGTGACCTTTGAGATTATAACTGTTTTGGAGAATTACAAACTTCTGGCTTAAGTAAATCGGAAGTTTGCCAGAGATGATCTTACAGACTAAAATGTACCAGTGTTGTAACCTCCGCAGAGTGAAGGATGACCATCCTACCATGCTGTATAAGGTACAATGATTAGTGACATACCTCAGGGCTGAGTGATACAGGGGGTCAAGTTTGGACAAGGTGGACGGTGAGGCAAACCTGTAAATACTATCACCAAAATCAATCTGAGTCAAGAAAAGGCCGGCAATAAGCGTTTTCTGGATGCCGTGGAACAACAGGACTTCAGCCTGTACAGAAAACACAGGGTTCATTTTAATTTCTTTGCTAGATGGTCAATATGGCATTTAAAATTTAGACTTTTGTCCATCCAAATTCCAAAGTATTTGTAATTGTCAACAGACTGAATAAAGACACCGTCAAGAGTGTTAATAGAAAGGGTTGGAACTTTTGTTCGCCCAGGACTACCGACATGTCGGCCTGACACGGTGCAGGACAGGTAGTGTGCAGCGGGTTTATCAGAGCATTTTCAGTGAAAACAGCTGCCTGCTGCTGCTGCTGGAAACACGGTTGATGAGAGAGTTTGTGGGCTGGCAAACCAAAACAATGAAACTGAGATGAACTGCAGAGGTGGTGATAATTCTCTGTGGGTTCATCATTGCAAGTGACACCTTTTATGTTACGCATAACCATTTCATCCATTGGTAATATAAAAATATTGTTTTGTGCATCTTTAGAAAATAATTGAGGATCCCCAAAACATTTGCAGTTAGTAACATGGAAGTGCAAGACTGGAGTTTAAGATTGAAATACACAGCTAAATTATAATTTAAAGGGCCAGATGATAGAAAATGCCTGATAAAGTAATTCAAAAGGACTTGTTGGTTGGTGCCTGCAGGGCCCTGTTGGCCCCGTAGTGTGCCTCTGCCTGGAGGCCAGTTCTGCCTGCATGAGAGGTCCTGTAAATCTGACACAGCTGTATTTTCTCTCTGAAAATGTTGAGCTCAGGAGAACTCAAAACAGCAGACTTTGAACAGTTTCTTGACAGTGTGCAAACAATGATATAGTGCAGCTAAATAAGTGGATCAATATTTCTGTTGGAATCATGAGAAACAACAAATGCATAACAGAACTCACAAAGTTGGAAATAAGCTGACTTTACTGGGGAGTGTACCACAATGGTATATCAGCCAAAAGATGTTTGGTAACCACATAGTGCTCCCGTGTGGTGAGATGTGTGAATAACACCATTCAAATATTCGTAGATGTGATGAATAAGACACCAGTTACTATCCATAACACACAGATTAAACAAGTTACTTCTTACACATATGCCATTTATGTGGATACTACCATATTTTCTAAGTAAGCATATAGATTACATCTGCAGCAAAGTAAAAAAAACCTTTAATGCTACTAGTTCAGCGCCCGTTGAAAACGTGCCTGTTCACAACGGATGAATGCTCGGCCTGTGGTGTTGCTGCTTGCAGTTTTCTTGAGAACTTCACACTCGACACTTCGCTTCCTTGGGTCCTGAGCAATACACCTGCCATGACATAGTTGTGTCACACACCCAAATTGTGGCTACTTAAGTCAGAAACCCTGGTGAAATACTCTCTGGTTTATGGGAAAGAAAACAAGGTAGGCAAGTGCCTGGGGCCTCCAACTAAAAGGTGGATGGATATAAAAACATTAAATCATATTACTATTCTAACTCATTTCCCCCCTAAATACCTTACAAAAGGCCCCCAAAGCACATACAAACTTTGCAAGTCAACTGTATACGACTTACTGTGTACCTCTACTTCAGAGGAAAACATTCTACCCTTTACTGGACTCTATTGGTAATACTCTCCTCCAATCACAGTTCACCTTCCCTGCTGAGCATGGCCAAAGCCAAGCCCTGCTTTCCCTTTCTGAGTCATCCAACAGTTTTCCAGAACTTCCTTGAGGCCAACCAAAAGTCCTTCTCCATGGTCTCCCCAAACTCCTCCCATACCCGGGTTTTTGCTTTGACGAGTCCTTCTGGCCAACTGGTATCTGTCTGCTATTCCCGGAGACCCTCAGGACAACCAAGCCTGAAAGGCCTCCTTCTTCAGCTTGACATCCTCCTTCACCGCTGGTGTCCACCAGTGGGTTCTTAGGTTACCGCCACGACAGGCACCGACGACCATCTGGCCACAACTCCTAGCAGCTGCTTCCACAGTGGATTGTCAGAGTCCATGTCCCCAGCCTCCCTCAGGATGTGCAAAAAATTCGTCCGGATGTGGGAGTTGAAGACCTCGCGGACCTCAGCCAGACGTTCCCAGTTCACCCTCATTAAATGTTTGGGTTTTCCAGGTCTGTCCGGAAGCCTTCCCCACCATCTGATAAAACCCACCACCTGGTGATCAGTTGACAGCTCTGCTCCTCTCTTTACCCGGCGGTCCAAGACATACGGCCGCAGATCTGATGATATGACCGCGAAGTCCATCATCGGTCTTTGGCCTAGGTTGTTTACGTACCAAGTACACTTATGAACCACCCTATGCTCAAACATGGTGTTTGTTATGGCCAATCCATGACTAGCACAGAAGTCTAATAACAAAGCACCACTCTGGTTTAGATCTGTTTGGTGCATATGCACAAACAGTCAGAGACTTCTTCTCAGCAACTCTCAGTTGCATGGAGGCGACCCTCTTGTTCTCCAGGAAGAACTCCAACACAGCAGCGCTTAGCCGGAGGCGCCTCTCACCCTGGCGCCTCTCATCCTGGGCAATCCCGGAAAAGGTGAGAGTCCAGCCCCTCCAGAACCAGAGCTATGCGTGGAGGTGAGCCCAACTATACCTAGTTGATACCGCTCAACGTTCCACGTCCCTAGAGCCAGTCTGGGTTGCCGGGGGTCAGAACGCCTAGGTCCCCGACTTGCCTGCTGCCTGGCTCATACAGCACACGGCCCCAATACCCATTCCTGCGGGTGACGGGCCCACATGGCGGTGGCTCCATATCAGTTTTTCTAGCTGTGCCCAGCCGAGTCCCATGTGCCAAGGCCCGGACACCAGACGCTCGCAGACGTTAGAGCCAGACTTCCAAGGTCTGGCTCTAGAAGGGGGCCCCGGTTTCCCTTTTCCAGGCGAGGTGCAACAACAGCACCTGAAGTGAACATTTGAATGCAGGACTTTTACTGTGCAGTATTAATAGTTTTACTATTAATAGTTAATAGTTTTATTTCAGAACTGTCAATAAAGGCTGTTAATATGTCACCTGATTAAGTTTTAATATGTTTTCATGCGAGAAAGTAACCATTTAGATTTCCAATACTAGAACCTGGCTGGTGCCTACCAGCCAGGCATCAATGCTAACCACTGAGCCTCAAGGGAAATAGGGGAAGAATTTATTTTATTATTTGTGCGATTTTATTGTTTTTATTGCTAATTTAAAGAAAACTAGAGATTCAAATGAAAGGAGAGAAGAAAAGAGGGAAAGGGAAGGAGAATGTCGGGGAGTAAGATAATGAAGTGAGGTGGAATTAGTGACTGACTCAGAAGTTTTGTGGGACATTTTCCATCCCAATTATTGAATGTGAATTTGTCAACTTCAGTTATATCACCATGTCCTCAAGAAACATTATCACATCTCTGTCTCTCTGCTGTTTATCTGCAAGATGATTCATATAAAGGTACAATATTTGATCACGAGATCAAGGTGGTCAGTTATTACACATGATGATGAGACACAGCTTCCACAGTAGGATGTATCTCAGTACCTCAGCAAAACCAGCAGATGTCAGCAGAATGCCACATAGCATATAACACTGTTAAAGACTCAGAGGGAGGATGTGGGAGTTGTTCCAGTCATTCCTCTGACTTGTCAGAGAACTTTCTGTGCACATATTTTATGCCATGTGTATAGCTTTAGCTAATGGTTGCATGGTTAGACACATACAGTGGCTCTCCATACAACAATCAGTATTTATGTAGCTGTCACAGTCTCCATCAGTGGATGGAGTTTACTTCCATCTCTTGACCTCAGTGTGGAACTCCAAACCTCTGACTCTTTTTAAAAGATGGTTCACTGGTGTCAGATGTGAATGTCCTTCTTAATCTCTCTCTGGTTGTCCACTGATTCCTGGTGGATGACCTTCGACCCCTTCCCTGTTGAAACCATTCAACACCATAAAACTGCACTCATAGTGATGAACCCACAGAGGAGACAGTCTCCCCAAGAAAAACTGCAGTGATTTTAGAGGGAGCTTCGTGCTAGAACCACTCTATGCCCCAATCCAGCTCCGTACTTAAAGCTGCAATAATCAATATTTTTCTATTAAACCTGCAGTAGGCAGTATATTTTTGGCATCATTGGTCAAAAAATCCCATAATAACCTTTCAGCATGTTGTAATTCAAGTGTTCTGAGAGAAAACTAGACTTCTGCTCCTCCTCATGGCTCTGTTTTCAGGCTTTAGAACATCTAGTCCGTGACGGGAGACTTTGACCAATCACAGGTCATTTCAGAGAGAGAGAGAGAGAACGTTCCTATTGGCTGTGCTCTGGCGGGTCGGCGGTGCTTGGTATTTACTCGACAGATCTTAACATGGCTGCCGGGTCACAAACGTTCTCATTTTAAGCAAAACAGTCCACCACAAGATGTTTCTGAAGACATCTGAGGAGAGAAATAGGCATTACAGTAACAGAATATTGATTCATATTTGATCAGCACTGCCTAGTTTCACCGTTTGATCGGTGAAACTGAGTTGGTGAGTGATTGACAGCTGCTCAGAGATGCCAGCTGGACGGCAGTCTCCAGATCAGCTCTGACTGATTGTTTTCCTCTGGTCTGTGAAATCTTGCAGATGCTGTTAGGAGCAGCGGCGGACACCGGAGGACACGGAGGAACCTGATTTTTTTTCAGATTACCTGTTTCAAGCAGTACTATATAGATATATAGTTATAGTTATAGTTTTATAAAAAGAACTTTTCATATTTGCTCCAGTTCTACCTACTTCAGCTTTAACATGGGAGAAATGACTATGTAATGTTCTCACATTACATGTAGTCATCATCGACTTTGTCACAGTCGGGGATTCTTTCACAACAACGACCGGCTCGCTGTACATCATCCCTTACTTAATACTCTTGTACTACGTGGGTAGATGGACAGTTAACTGAAACAGTCCCAAAGCAACAAGGTAACTAAGCCATGAAGCCGTTGACAGTCGTCATCATTCCTGCTGATTTAGCCTGTTGATGAGGGCATCAAATAAGAGCTGTTACCTCTGTAACCCAGGTGTTTTTTAATATCTACTGAGCAGTGATGAGCAAAAACGAAAGAAAAAAAACGAAAGGAAAAAAAAAACGGTCCAAAACCCTAATTGTGGGTCATGCTCAGTTCAAATCTGATCCTTTTCCTTCCTGTTCAAATCCAACCAAACTACCCAAAGCCATCAGGGATTTGTAAACTATTTATAGCATGTTTCCGTTTTTTGGCTTTTCAAAGAAATGTGTGTGAATGTTTATTAATTTAGCCCCGACACAACAGAATATAAGCTACAGCAGATGTCCTTTTAGGACAATAAGTCCTCAAGGACCACAGCCGGACATAATAGAGCATGAGTCAGTGTATTATACCTTAAAGCAGCAAAAGCATTAATAAACAACACAGACCAGAGTGTGGGATCAGATCAGCTGCCTTACTGCACTACTGTGTTTTTAAGTAGTGGTAGCATAGGCAAATCTGACGTGATTTGTTTATTTGGGGATTAGATGTGCCCAGAGTGCTCTCTAAAATCTGGATTAAAGACGGATGATTGTGTCTGATACATTATTCTTGGAAGTTATGAGTGTTTTCAGTAAAGCTGCTTCTTAGCCACCGCTGTCATTACAAACCAGAATGGAGGAGCTTGACAACATTGTGGCCTCAAATCCTTAAATTCTGTGGTGGTCCGATGATATGTTGAATCTTCAAAGCTGTAAATCAGTACTCATTTAAATGTGTGAAAGAAAGTCTTTATTTATGAAATGTGCTCTGAAAGCATTACATTCTAGACATGTTCTGAAGATGAAGAGAGAGGTGATGACGGTGTGGAAGCTGATGCTGACGCCAGCGTGCTTTTCTATCTTCTTTTGTTTTTTTGCACTGAGAAACCATCTGACTTCCTGTTATGAGAGTTTCATTCCAAAATGATATGCACCATTAAAATGAATAATTAAATAAATAAATAAAAATCACATCTAGTTTTGGAAAATGATTGTTTCCATGAAGCTAAAGCGCATTATTGGCTACTGGAAAGAATCAGATGGAGATCTTGGCTTTAAAGGAACTGTTTGTAACTTCCTACACGTATAAATCGTTGTCCCAAGTCTCTGTTGTACTCTGCTCCTCTGCTTGCCTTCACTCACACACCACGCTCCTTCTCACTCGCTCTCTCACTCCACCTCTCTCGTGCATGCTGCTCACTCCACACTGCAGAAGAGTTAGTTTAGCTCTGAGAATATCTAGTGAATGTACAGTGGACGTTTGTGCAGAAATAACTGCTGCAGCTCCTCCAGACCAACAGAGGTTTCCCGTGTCTTGTGAAGTGACGGGGCTCCACAGAGAGAAACGTTATCGTCTCCGACCAAAACTCCGGAGTCTCCCCCGTTCCCTCTGGTCGGGAGGCTGAGGCAGGAAAAGCCAACACTAGGATCAGCATTGATTCATGGAGAGACCTTGGTCTGGTCAGCTAACATTACTGCCAAGCAGCTGAAATCTAGAGTGATATTGTGCTTTTAGCTGACGTGTGTCTCCTCACTGTGTTGATCGATGCTCCTTCATATCTATGTAGAGCGAGCACAAGCGTGAGCAACAGGACGCTGACTTTAGTTGACTTAACGGCCAAAGGTGTCGCTGTTAACAAGACATTTCTGATTCTTACACAGAGTCCCTTTAAATGAGTAGTTTGACATTTTGTGGAATGTGCCTTTTCACTTTCTTGCCGAGAGTTAGATGAAAAAATCGATACCACTCCACTCTCATAGCTGTGCGATATGCAAGGAGCTAGAGCCAGGAGGTGGTTAGTTTAGCTTGGCATAAAGACTAGAAGCAGGGGACTACAGCTAGCCTAGCCTGGTTCCACACCTTTGTGGTCTGGTGTCTGGTGCTCAATGACGGCTGCTTCCCTGCTGGTTCCCTTCTGATTGGTTAGGGTTGAAGTGATTAAAGTGGAATGAAACTGCAGCACTTGTGATGACAGAAATCCCACATCACATGCAGCATAGCTGACCTAGGAATAGCTTCTAGCTTACTATTTACCCACATCATTAAATGTGAATGAATTGGATGGAATTCTGCTTAGAAAACTGGGATATAGCTGTAGTCACTCATGCTGTCAAACAAACAAATGAAAAAACAGAAACACAGCCGTTGAACCATGTTGGTGTATCAAAAAAATGTTCACTTAAGGCAGTTGAAGTTGGTTACATCGCTGGTACAGCTTCCCATGTTTTAAGTCCTTACTAAGAAATATACATCTAGAAATATACAGTCTACAGCATGCATCAAGCAGTTTCTGTACAAGCCCTGTTTCGTGCATCGTTGCCAACTTAAGGTTTAATGGCACATGGATCTATTGTTGCACTAAAAATTTATAAATAAATAAATATCAAATAAAATGAACAAGCTGTAAATACATAAATAAATAAAGACTTTGCTCAGCAACAGTGGTGTGTGGTGCTTTAAAACCCATACAGTAGTAACATCCTAGTTTCAGTCTGGTTAATGCCAACAGTAGTCCAGGGCAGCAGCGTTTACTGTCACTTTAATTGAAAGGTTGTCACTATAGTCGGGGCGCCGTTAAGGGAAGAAAGCCTGGTATTTAGCTCACTTACTGCCTCATTAGCCATCTGCTCTGGACACATTTAGTTATGTGACTCAGTCAGATCCAAAGGTTACAAGAGGCGATAGCAGCCAAATTAGCTGCTCTTGTTAATTTGACAGTTTGGTCATGAAGATAGAGAGCTCAAGAGAAGAGAAGGAAGTCTGGGCGGGGGCTGGTTGCACAAAGATTTCCCTGTGGTTCAGATCTAACAGGCCAGCTTCACATAGACATATACACCGATCTGCCATAACATGATGACCACCTGCGTAATATTGAGTAGGTCTCCCAAAACAACCCTGACCGGTGGAGGCATGGCCTCCACTAGACCTCTGAAGGTCTGCTGTGGTATCTGGCACCAAGCCGTCAAGTCCTGGAAGTTGCGAGGTGGGGCCTCCGTGGATCGGACTTGTTTGTCCAGCACATCCCACAGATGCTCCATTGGATTGAGATCTGGAGAATTTGGAGGCCGAGTCAACACCTCCAACTCGTTACCATCCACATGATGTAAAAGAAAACGTGATTCATCAGACCGGGCCACCTTCTTCCATTGCTCCGTGGTCCAGTTCTGATGCTCACGTGCCCATTGTAGGCGCTTTTGGCGGTGGACACGGGTCAGCACAGGCACTCTGACCGGTCCCCATAGACAACAAACTGCTCCTCACTGTGTGTTCTGACGCCTTTCTATCAGAACCAGCATTAACTCTTTCATCAGTTTGAGCTCCAGTAGCTCTTCTATTGGATCAGACAACACGGGCCAGCCTTCACTCCCCACGTGCATCAATGAGCCTCGGGCCTGACCCTGTCTCCGGTTCACCGGTTCTCCTTCTTTGGGATTCTTTTGGTAGGTCCTGACCACTGCAGACCGGGAACATCCCACAAGAGCTGCAGTTCTGGAGATGCCCTGACCCGGTCGTCTAGCCAGCTCTATCTGGTCCCTGTCAAAGTCACTCACATCCTTACGATGGCACATTTTTTCTGCTTCCAACACAAAGTTCAAAGTTCAAAATGTTCACTTGCTGTCTAGTATATCCCCCCACTGCCTGGTGCCATGGTAACCAGATAATCCATGTTATTCACTTCACCTGTCAGTGGTCTGAATGTTATGGCTGATCGGTGTAGATTCTTCAGTTGTGCAAAGCTTTCCTGACAATCAGAATGCTCTGCCAATCAATATATTCATGATGACACTGACACATGACATGTGGATGGAGACCAAAACAGGGATAAAAGGAGAGTATCACTAAACTAAGGTTGTGTTACCAAAAAACCACATGAATGCTAATGTTGCTCTGTGTCTGCTGGATGTGTAAATAGGCAACTGTCAGATAACACATCAGCCAAAACCAACTATACTGTATATCCTCTGTAGCCTTGTTCCAGACCTGAGGTCTGTACTACGAAGCAGGATTTGGAGTTAGCGAGGTAACTTCATGGTTAACCCTTCAGGGTTTTCAGTCCTACGAAGGTGGATCACCTCTTAAGGGTAGATCACCATGGATCTACTGATGCTGAACAGCTAACCTGCTCCAGAGCAGGTTATGTTCCAGAAAAGAGATCAACTCTATAAAAGCACCTCCTACTGACCAATCAGAGCTCAGTGTGGTGACTGTATGATAATATTACACAAATATGAAGAAGTTACAGTCATAATCAGACTGAAATCAACACAGCTTAAACTGACAGATGAAGAAGTTACAGTCATAATCAGACTGAAATCAACAGTTTAAACTGACAGATGCAGGAAGGACAGCTGATTTATGCTGTGGGTGTTTACCGCTTTGAATTATATTTTTATATTTATTTTTTTACTTGGTCTTGAGTCTGTTTCACACCGCCGGAGACGGGACGCAGCTGAAAGAAGGATGAAATAGTCACACACGTCTCATCTTCCTTAATGGGCATTAAGAAGTGTAATCCAATCATCCATAACACAACTAGAAACTATGTATATCTAGACAACTGTATCTGATTTTTGAGTGATCCATTAAATTAATAAGTCTGTTAATTTACGCATTCACACATTTTTCTTTCTTTTGCCAGCTGTCCTTCCTACATTTAGCAGCTTCAACTGTGTTACTTTCAGTCTGATTAAGTGTTTAACTTCTTCTTATTTGTCTAATATAGTTTTCTTTTCCTTTTAAAATGTGCTGCTCTGCCTGTCTGTCTGCAGTCTGTAGACTTGTCCATGTCTGTGATTGGTCCTAAACTGCAGACACCGCCCCGTTCATGTGAACGCGCTCATATCCAGAATGAGAAACCCTGGGTTGATTTACTGAGTTGATAACCAGCGTCGTAGGACCGCTTAGTGTGATCTCTGTTGTTAGGGTTAGTTAAACCAGATAACGAGAAGATTCCCTGGGTATGTTGAACTGGCTTGGTAGTACAGACCTCTGGAGACCTTACTTGAGTTCTGTCAGCGGGATTAAGAATGGGGATATTATCTTCCTGCATAGCTGGCTACCTAGATACAATCAGAGATGGACACAGTTGTACTGGATGTTGTGAGTCAGCTTACAGACATAACAACCTTTAAATCAACATATTTCTTCACATAATGAAAACATAATTTAACATAATTTATCTAAAAGCTCCCAGATCAGATCAGATCATCTTCAACCTCTTATCCGGGGTCGGGTTGCGGGGGCAACAGCTCCAGCAGGGGACCCCTAACTTCTGCCTGGAACACCTCCCTAGGGAGGCGCCCAGGAGGCATCCTTACTAGATGCCTGAACCACCTCAGCTGGCTCCTTTCAACACAAAGGAGTAGCGGCTCTACTCCGAGTCCCTCACAGATGACTGAGCTTCTCACCCTATCTCTAAGGGAGACACCAGCCACCCTCCTGAAAAAACCCATTTCGTCCGCTTGTACCCTGTGCCCTCATGACCATAGGTGAAAGTAGGAACGAAGACTGACCGGTAGATCTAGTTCTTTGGATCATGACAAAGCCCTCATGAACATAGGTGAGAGTAGGAATGAATACTGACCGGTAGATCGAGAGCTTTGCCTTCCGGCTCAGCTCTCTTTTTGTCACAACGGTGCGGTAAAGTGAATGCAATACCGCCCCCCCGCTGCTCCGATTCTCCGGCCAATCTCATGTTCCATTGTCCCCTAACTCGTGAACAAGACCCCGAGGTACTTGAACTCCTGCTGGGTGCTCCCAGCATTCACACCAAATAGCCAATCTTCTCATTGATGGTCTTGTCTGCTTATGTAGGTCATATAGAGGCATCAGGATTCAATTGAGACTGTTTCATACCCAGTTAAAAGTTCCTTGTTCTAACTTTAAGTGGAAAGACATAAGATAGTGTTAATGCTAAAGTCAACACAAAATGATATATTGAAATAAGCAGCAAACAAACAGCAGGCCGGCTACAGAAACGTAATAGTAGGCAGAGCTGCAGTGTCAACAGTGATACAGTGATAAACCATAGCCTTGTGTATGGTGGCTAACTATTTAGGCTTAAAATAGTTTTTATTTTTGTTCAACTGGCATTAGACTACTCAAGGAGCACAACGTGCAACCAGCCCCACGAGGTTGTCAGAGTGTGACTGGGGTAAACATGAGCTTGTGATATAATGGTGTAAAGCAGGAGATGGTGTTGGAGTGGTCCAGTCCAGCAGTGACATGTGAGCCAGAATTGGAGATATTCTGATATTCTTTATCCATCCTGCCAAACTCGTTGCTCCACCTGAACATGCAGAATGGAAACAACTGTACAGTATCTCTCTTCTAAAGTCAACAACAAGATTTCCTCTCACTGCTACTGTTTAGGCTAAAATGCACACACTCAGCAGTACACACACCAGTAGATCAGGTTAAACAGGATGTAGGAGCCAGGGAAGATCATGCGAGAGTAGGTGTCGATGGCGTGGGTGTTCTGGATGATTCGGAAGCCGCGCTTCTTCTTGGTCCCCGTGGGCTCGTTGTCCAGGGAGAGATGCACCACCATTTGCTCCTGTTTTTCCGACGCATCCTCAGCCGCCATGGAGGCCCTCGTGTACCCCGCCAGGCTGTTGGCGTCCGCCTCGCTGTACGTTCCGTCCAGCATCATGGTCCTGGTGTGGGACATGCCACAGGTGCAGGGGAGTGTCTGGGACTGGGGCAAAAGAGAGGAGAGGAATCAAGAGTGAATAAGAAGTTGAAAGCACCATTTGGGGATGTATGCCATATTCTGAAAAGGTCTCTGTACCTGTTGCCTGGCTTTTTCTCTGAGCTTGCGGTCTTTACCATCCCTCAGCGTTGTCAGGTAGTTGACTGCAGCGTATTCAAGCACAGATAGAAAGACAAAGACGAAACTGACCCAAAGGTAAATGTCCACAGCTTTGATGTAGGAGACCCTGGGCATGGAGGCGTTGACTCCAGTGATGATGGTGGACATGGTGAGCACCGTGGTTATACCTGAAGCACAGAGAACATACAACCTTGTGTGAAATATGAAGAAAATTCATATCCATGTTATCGCTCTCTGTCTAGTACAGAGATAGCTCCCGAGCTTGAAGGGCAACGACTAGAAACTGGGGAAACAAAAAGAAAAGAGGAGGAGGAGGTCCCCAGACAAACAAAGGGGATGAGTGATTGGCCGTTATTGGCTGCTGCCCTCCTCCAATCACTGACCCCAGTCAGTCTAGAGATCCACAGACACATGACAGCACATTCACTGAGAATTATTGAGTTAAGATCTGCCCAAAAAGGTACTAGATTTGTTGCTAGGTGCTTAAAAATGTACCAAGCCGAGCCAGAAAGTCATTAAGTTGGCAATATTGAGGCTGTAAGCCCTTAATACCACAAACGGTTGTATTACACTTTTATTTTTGTATGCATTCAACAAGCAAGAGTCAATAGTCGTGTTTGCATTCAACTGTCAAGCGAATTTTAAGCAAACTTTTGAAATGTCACAAAGCACACACTGCAGTTATACAAGCGGTCGAAATGAGCTTCCTCCGTAGGGTGGCTGGGCTCAGCCTTAGAGAGAGGGTGAGGAGCTCAGACATCCAGAGGGAGCTCGGAGTAGAGCCGCTGCTCCTTCACCTCTAAAGGGACCAGCTGAGGTGGTTCAACATCACATCAGGGTCCTCCTGGACGTCCCCCTTTGGAGGTTTTCTGGGCATGTCCAACTGGTAAGAGGCCCCGGGGTAGACCCAGAACACGCTGGAGAGATTAGATATCTGGTCTGGCCTGGGAACGCCTGGGTTTGTATAAGCCTGTAGCTTCTTGACCTCTCCTGACACAATTTTTTGGGGGTTTTATGGGGTTTTATGTGTGCAAATAAATTAAATTTAAACTTAAAGATGTGGACAGCAGAAACAGCTGATCAGCCATCTGAGTTAAATGTTCGCTACGTCAGAATTGATTCTGTAAAGGCGTTTCCGTATAACATTAAATGCATCAACTCTTTTTCGACAGAAGCACAAACCACCTCGAGCGAGAGTAAAAATGTTTTTGCATAATTGAGGAAGTTCTATCAAATTGTGCCGTTTCCATACAGCTTTTCTGATGTGATACTTCAAAACATGCATAAAAGTATGGCTAGTGTGTCAGTTAGCTTTAGTGTTTAATTTTCTTTCAGGCAGAGTCAGGCTAGCTGTTTAACCCTGCTTCCTGTCTTTATGCTAAGCTAGGCTAACCTAGCTCCAGCTCCATACTTAATGTGGACATAAGATTGATATTGATCTTCTCATCTCAGAAAGAAAACAAAAAAGTTTTCTTTTACCAGTCTGATTTGCTTTCTGGCTTCTGCTGTGCTATAACGGGGTCATGCTCTCAGGTCACTGGGATGTGCTTTTGACACACATTAAATGGGAACATGCAGGGTGGTCATTGTGTTACCTAATGAGACTCTGGCAGGGACGGCCCTGCGGTCGATCCAGAAGGACACCCAGGACAGCATGACCATCAGAGTGGCGGGGAAGTAGGTCTGCAGCAGGAAGAAGAAGATGTGACGCCGCAGAGTGAAGTTGATGTACAGACGGTTGTACCAGCCTGGAGACGGAAGACGGGAGATGGGGAGGAAGGAAAGCACCGTGAATGTTTGTTTTATGTGTCAGAGGTAAAACAGAAATGATTAACACAGAGCCAGTGAAATGAACTAATCTGTAACAGGGATGACAGGGATGACATGAAATCTGGATGGGCCTATAAAACCACATAACATCTGAATAGAAAAGAGATCATTGGACTGGATAACAACATTTATGACAGCAGAATAACAATGTGGGGGAAGTATAAGAAATGTACTGTATTAAAATAGATGTGTTTTTCACATCAGTGCTCCAGTTCCGGAGTTCTCAGAGGAACAGCTTTCCTCTGGACACAATGCTAATCTCACTGGTTGAGTAAAACCTCGTTGGGCAAAGCCAAACAATTAATTCAGAGCTTTTACTGAAAGCTCCACTCAGTAACAGCTTTCAGCTTTTTATATTTACTAATATAATTAATATGGGTTACCTAAAGTAGCACTATTTTCTACCATGATGACTGGTGTCTTTAGAGAAGGTTAAAAAGACATTTAACTTCATTATATTGGGATGGGCGCTAGGATTGTCACTTCTTATTTGAAATTTTAAACTATCATTAGAACATGGACAAAAACAGATATTCAACCTGTAATTCTCTGTTCCAACATACTGTAACTACTTTACTACTACTGTATCGTAACATTTTGAATGCAACAATTGTCTTGTAGTTCAACCTCATATTATACTAGTAGTACAACCTCATACTATACTAGTAGTTCAACCTCATACTATACTAGTAGTTCAACCTCATACTATACTAGTAATACAACTTCATACTATACTAGGACAACCTCATACTACACTAGTAGTTCAACCTCATACTATACTAGTAGTACAACTTCATACTATACTAGGACAACCTCATGTAGTATGCAAACAAAAGCTAAATCTACAGTATGCCAAAAGTACCTGGATGTCGTACTGATTTGGAAAAAATCTGCAGTCTCCATCGGACCAGTCTACCTCTCCTACTGTATCCCACAATGCAAAGCGCTGGACCGCTATAGGCTACGGCTACAACAACAACAGCAGCCAAAAACGGTTCGTTTTTTACATTTTTCGTAGTGAATTTCATCACTAAATTCACTTCTGAAGGTTTTTGAGGCGAGAAATCAACTGCGTAGATGTAGAATATTGACAGTTTTCGAATATTAGACGGTGAATCGAACATTTGTTCAGACGTTTTCAGAGTTTAGAAGCTCCACAAACTGCCGTGACAGCTAGCTAGCGCCTGCCGGGGTCGCTGTACCTCTCTCTCGGGCAGTTACGCTCAAAGACCGCTATGAGCTGGCTGGAGCTCTGTAGAGACCCGTCTGTAGACGAGGGGCTTTTATTTCAGATAGTCTGTTTAAATATCACAACACACATGGCCATTATAAATGAACAGGAACCTGTGGTTATCTGTATTTTTGGAGTTGAAAGCTCCAGACCCTTCATAGTGTCTACAGTTCACTGTTGGTGTCACCGTCAACAGTATAACTGGACAAAATGTGGACGAAGTGTGTTTGCTGACTTTGCATTTAACGGTAATGTTACCTCGTCACTCAGGTAGAGGAGGGGCCACGAACATCAGTAAATGGAAAAACATTCATTCTACAATGTAGTTTAGGATTAAGGCTGCATGGGTTGCCTTTGTTATTTCTCATCTCATCTTCAACCTCTTATCAGGGGTCGGGTCACGGGGGCCACAGCTCCAGCAGGGGACCCCAAACTTCCCTTTACCGGGCTACATTAACCAGCTCTGACTGGGGGATCCCGAGGCGTTCCCAGGCCAGTGTGGAGATATAATCTCTCCACCTAGTCCTGGGTCTTCCCCGTGGCCTCCTCCCAGCTGGTTGTGCCTTGAACACCTCCCTAGGGAGGCGCCCAGCTGGCTCCTTTCAACGCAAAGGAGTAGCGGCTCTATTCCGAGTCCCTCACAGATGACTGAGTTTGAAATGTTACAGGAACAGGAAATAGTGCATTATTTGCATTGTGAGAAAATCATTATATTACTATACAGTATATAATTATATAGAAATGGTTCTCAGCAGGAAACCGATGGATTGCCTACTCCGGGTAGAGAATGAGTCCTTACCCCAAGTGAAGGAGTTCAAATACCTCGGGATCTTGATTGCGAGTGAGGGGACAATGGAACGTGAGATTGGCTGGGGAATCGGAGCAGCGGGGTGGCAGTATTGCATTCGCTTTACCGCACTGTTGTGACGAAAAGAGAGCTGAGCTGGAAGGCAAAGCTCTCGATCTACCGGTCAATGTTCGTTCCTACTCTCACCTATGGTTATGAGGGCTGGGATATGATCCAAAGAACTAGATCGCAGGTACAAGCGGCTGAAATGGGTTTTCTCAGGATGGTGGCTGGTGTCTCCCTTAGAGATAGGGTGAGAAGCTCAGTCATCCGTGAGGAGCAGTCACCAGTGGATAAATGGGCCGTAAAGAAAAGATCTGTGTAAAAGTCCACTCAGTCTACCTGTGCTGCTGTAGAAAGCCAGTCTGGAGGTCGTGTGGAACTTCTGGATGAGGAACTGAGACAGAGAAATCCTGTCATCAGTGCTCAGAGACTCATCGCCGCTTTTCCAGTACAGCATCAGGTCTTCGTCTGTGTACGCGTCTGAAGGACAGAGAGAATGGATGTCAGTATAGAATTGTTAGACAAATGTATCCCATGCATTTACACAACTTCTTTTGATGTCTCCATTAGAATTTTACAACTAAAACTAGTCTACAAATACTCGCCTACTAAGAAAATGATAAAAAAAATGGCGCATCCAACAATGTGATTCATGTAGATTGTGTGAGGAGGAAGAGGAGTCAGCCATTCATTATTTTGGTATTGTAAGGAAGTTACATTATTTTGGATTAAAGTTGAAAAGTGGATCTCAGTTTACAAATCAAATTTCTATAGTTGTCCTTAATTCATAATGCTTGGTGATTTAAGGGATGATGAAGAAGGAAAAGACCTGAACAACATCATCATTATGATGATGGGGAAAGCATTTATATTTAAAGCTACAAAAAGATTAAACACTGAACGTTTCAAAATGATTTTGAAGCACCAGTGGGTTCTTGTGAAAGATGTTAACAGGAATAAAGAACAGAATATCATTTTTGGACGTGGGTGGGATACTTTGAGTCAGGGTGAAAATTGGAGTTAAACAAAAATTAATTAATAAATAATGTTGATAAAGGTCAACTAAAGGGATGAAAATACGTCCTTTTTTTGTCTGTATAATAGAATAGCTAATTGTGTAAGCGAATGTGCCTAAGTAGAAATGTATACTGGGAAAAAAAGTTTGTAAACTTGTGTTTGGTGGATTATTTCTCTGTTGTTCCAACGCTAATGGTCATTGTATTTTACATGGTTGGAAAGCCTGTTTATTTACCTTCACAATGATGTCCAACTTGTAAGAATCATGCATTTGTGGGATGAGCAGCACAGCTGATTATGCGGGGAGCGCCCAAGAAAAACTTGCCAAAATGCTCTGCCAATGGTAAACAGTGTATTCTCCTGTTGGTGTTGACTCTTGTTTTGAGTTGTTTGGTGGATTGGATGATTGAGCTCTCTATCAGTAACAAGGAACAAACAAGACATATTGATTCATTTAATACACCATCAGGAGCCTCAGTAGCGGTGGAAGATCCATACGCAGCCACAACAGCCTGGCAACTCCTCCTCATGCTGGTCACCAACCTGGTCACACGTTGCTGTGGGATGGCGTTCCATTCCTCAACCAGGATTGGTTGCAGGTCAGCCAGCATGGTTGTGTTGGTCACTCTAACACGTACAGCACGCCCAAGCTGATACCACTAGTGTTGAATTGGGTTGAGGTCTGGACTCTTGGCAGGCCGTTCCATTCTCTCTACTCCCACATTGTGGAGGTAGTCTGTGATAACCCTGGCTCTGTGGATCTTGGAGGATGAAGTTAGGTCCCAGATTGTGGAGATATGGGATCGCCACTGGCTGCAGAATCTCATCCCGATATCTCACTGCATTGAGATGGCCTTCAATGATGACAAGCCTTGTTTTGCCGACACCAGTGCAAACGGGCCTGACGGTGAAGGGCAGTCATTGCAGGCTTCCTGGTTGCCTTATGAGAATACACTGTTTACCACTGGCAGAGCATTTTAGAATATTTTTCTTGGGCACTACCCACATAATCAGCTGTCATCGTCCCACAAATGCATGATCCTTACAAGTTGGACATCATTGTGAAGGTAGATAAACAGGCTTTCCAACCATGTAAAACACAATGACCATTAGCATTGATACAACAGAGAAATAATCCACCAAACACAAGTTTCCGAACTTTTTTTTCCCAGTTTATATGAATGCGTGTGGAGATATAGATATATGTATATATGTATATGTATCTATATATGAGGTTGGTCGTATGTATATATGAAAATGAACTTACCTCTTGACAATGTTGTTTTTATATATGTTGTTGCTGCTGTCTTTATATCTAAAGTATGTGTATGTATTCCTTTAACTTTAAATAAAATAAAATAAAAATAAAATAATAAATAAAGAGTATAGAATTGTACTAGTTTCAGTATCAGCAGCAGTAGTTGGAAGGATAAAGACCGGTATGTGAGCATTTCCTGTAACCAGTGGCATCAATGTATTAATATATACCCACATGAATACATGATGCAATTAACTTCAACTGTTGTTCTGCACCAACCTCTTACTGATTAATAACAGTATATAGTCATAAACAGTCATGAATACCACACAATCATGCTGCCAAAATGCTTTGGGCCTTTAAGAATTGGTAGCACTTGATTTCCACTGTCTTCTTAGTTATAGAGAGGAGTACTTACAGCTCTCCAGCTCTAGCGTGCACGTCTGCGAGTCCAAAGGGAAACGACTGAAATCCATGTTGCAGGCAGCAGTGACCGTAACCCTGAGGAAAAGAGCAGAGTGTGAACGTCACCAGCACTGTGCATGCTGTAACAAGGCCTGCCAAGTCTCATCTGGTTGGAATGAAAACTCCCTGTGATAGCAGATGTTTGTGTGTGGGAACGCTTCCTGTCTTCACCTTAGGCTGTACAGGACGTGACCATCGGGGAAGACCCGCAGCATGATGTTGTCAGTGGTGGTGTCGTGGATGAAAGACCTCTTGGAGTGGACGAAGAACACGTCAGGCACCCAGATCTTCTTCACTAGGCGCCCGTCAAAGGTCATGCTCTTGTTGGTGGAGCTCGGAAAGGCCAGCCTCTCGTCCTTCCAGTAGTGCCTCAGATACAGGGTCATGGTGAAGTCCTGAGGGAGCGGGGGGAGGGGTGACACAAACAGAAACAGCTTCTGGATTAAGTGTCACTACGACGACTCTGTATGCCTGCAGCCTGCGGTTTATTGAATTCCTCTGGGATTACAGTGCTGGATTATATGGATTGCTTATGACTGAACACACACGGTCAAGAGAAGTGCTGAACATATGTTAACTACGGACAGTCCACAGCTTCCACTGGTCCTAGATCACCCTTGACCTCTCGCCTCCTTCCCCCTGTTGCTATGCAGTCAGGAGTGGTCTTGTGTCTACATGGCATTACATAAGAGCACATCAGTTTGGAATAATGGCTGCAGCAACACATTGTACTCTTGGCACCCACCATAATAGTACCTCTGATGTTGCATACGATGAGTTCAGGGGCATGTCTGCATCTCTCCAAAGGGTAATAATAACTGTAATGTGTTGGAAGTTTACTAATGAGAGATGTTTTCAATGGAAGTATCCTTGAATGCATAGAACTGCTGTTAAACTGTGACTTTAATGTGACTGTGTATTTTTATTGGGTTATCAATACACAACATCCATCCATCAGAAAGTACGACATGTCACTCAGTCTTACATCATTATAAAAACACCAGAACACAGTATAGAAGGCGACCCCCCATCACATAAATGACTCACTACATAAATCATGCTAATCTTCAAAAGAAGGAACAAAATTAACAAAGGAGAAAAAAGGATCCCAAGTTTTGCGCAGCGTAATTGTCATTGCTAGTTTCATTTTCACGCCCAGCGCCCACATTATGTAAGTAGCAAATGGACTTGCGCCCATCTGTGCATCCATGGGTGTGGAGGTGTGATTAGGCGCTTTGTTGGTGCATCGCTATCTTGAGGCAGCAGAAAGTGATTGCACCATTGACCAACAGAAACCAGCAGTGTGTTCCAATCCGCGTACTTCTATACTTACACTTACTATTTTGAGTGCATAAGTGCGTTCACACTGGGAAGTACGGCAAAATGCAGTGCACTCAAAGTACCCGGTAGTTATACTCAAAACGGTCAGATCGTTGAGTGTGGAACGCTGGACACTTTTCACACTCAAATGTCGCCATCTTGGCTACGTAGCGGAAGGGGCGGAGCCACGACCGCTATTCAAACATACGTACATAACAGAATAAAACAATACAATACGCAAACATACCGGTGCATTTTCAGCCAACAGGAGGACACATCGTAGGCGTAGGCGACAACGTTGGAAACGTAATTTCCACTCTGCTTTAATTTATTTTCAGAAGATATTTTGACGGGTGGCGAGCCGCGGTCAAATGTTGCGATCGTCATTTCTGGTCAGTGCGCTGCAGAGTGTTTGATTTGAGACGACCCTACCCCGCTGAAATTTACGCACTACTCAAGTGAGTACAGAGTGCACAAAGTGCACTACAATGAAGTGTACTTCTGGAAGTACGTGGATTAGAACACACTCCTGGTCTATAGTCTGGTGCAGTATTTTCCTATTTAAAGGGTTCATTATTCAGAGAGTAAGATGAGTCTACACGCAGGTTCACAACACGCTTGTTGCACACACACCTTAAATACACTGTCGGCTATAGAACAATGTTTTTATTTATGTAAAGTAAAACACAAAATTCAACCTAGAATTAGGAGATGTAGACTTTTAATCCTTCCAGTGAAGTAAAAAACATCTGCGGGCTACAAGAGAGGCAAAAGCATGAGTATTGCTCCCCTTGACTATGTCACTTTTGAAATGACACATTCTGTGTCCAACAAAACACAACCTTGCATAATTTAAGTCCCTGTGCACTACACTGAAGGGTTCTGCTGCAAGTCTTCCTTGGTCTGGTAGAACCAGCAGGTTATGATGGCTAATGACGGCTAATCTTTACACATTTAGATAGAAATTGCTGTGTAGCTGTCTTTTATTGTGCTACTGTTACACTACAATATAGCATTTACAATTATTTCATAATTGCCACAAAATATTAAGTTGAATTCATAAGCAATAAAACACACTTGTGTCTAATCTAACTATAAAGCATGAATCTCTGTTTGTCCCTCTGTGTGTTATTCACATATCTCCAGAACCGTTCATCTGTTCCACTTCACACTTGTGTGTTGCTGGGGACCCAAGGACGTGGGCCGTGGACAAAGTGCTTGCTTTTATGGTCCTGGTAGTATCAAAAACATTGATGGCCCTGGTACTCCATACTCTGACACTTTGTCATGTTCCTGGGCTTCTCTTTTGCCTTTCAAAAACCAGGTTTCTGTAGACGGGTGGGGACATGCTAAGGATGGCTCCACAGCGTCATCGAGCCATGGTTTCAGCCCCGCCCAAAAAATCCTGAACACAAAACTGGAGAAAAACAGTTTAACGGTCTAACTCCACAATCCAGTACTACAATGTTCACAGTCTTTTCATGTTTTCAGTCATTACTTTCCAACATTTATAATGTGTTTAGAAACAAATCTCTGAATTTTCTTTAAACGGCCTTTAAGGAAATTACTGAACCTTGAAATGTGTGTGGTGATTTTAAATATTTTAAATATGAGCCACATACAGGGAGTCAGATAATCTTGCGAGACAGACTAACACGTTGTTGTTTTGGGTATTTTCATGAGATATGTTGAGAATGACAAATGAAAAAAATGAAAAATATAGAATAATACCATCCATATCCTTTAAAGTCTTGTCTTTGCTAAACTTGTTAACCTGTAAATGAACAGCAGAAGACTGTTTGCTTTGTAACTGCATCCTGCAGCTTTGTGATGTGACATAATGTCATTAAGAGCAGCCGTCGTCTGGAATCATTCATTTTTCCCCTTCCATTCCAAAACAGTTATATACACACTGGGATCCAAATGAAATGTAATCCCTGGTCGTCCTTGCAAACGGGAGCTTACATCAGCAACATCAGGACGACAGTTTTGGATCCAATTTATGGTTCCAGAACAGAAGGTTGATTTAATTACATTACTCAGCAAAAAAAACAATTCCTACCATCGAGCTTTCATAATCTCATTCTGATTATCCAACTAAAAACAACAGATAAGTGATGATAACTAAAAGGTCAGTGGCAGAACACGGATATCTGATAAAGGACCATTGATTCATTTACAGCTACTACAAGGAACTTTCACTTTGTGTTTACTTTTCATGGACAAAAGCGCTTGTGTTACCATGAGCACCACCGTTTAAGATCTGCAGCTGACAGACTCCCTTTACTGCTGCAGGGCCTGGCAGTCTGCCCCGCTTAGTCCTGGTTCTGGTTCTCCTGTGTCTCCCTTCCCTCCGGCAGGCCCAGCAATACGGCCTGGGCCTCCAGCAGTGTGGTGTCGGCTCCCAGGAAACAGGCAGTGAGCTCCAAGTCCCACAGCTGCAGACGAGCTGCTGCGATGTTGCTGGCAACGCTGCTGGGCAATGCTGCTGAAGATGCTGCTGGGCGATGCTGCTGGGCAATGCTGCTGGCTATGCTGCTGGCAATGCTGCTGGCAATGCTGCTGGGCGATGCTGCTGGGCAATGCTGCTGGGCAATGCTGCTGGCAATGCTGCTGGCAATGCTGCTGGCAATGCTGCTGGGCAATGCTGCTGGCGATGCTGCTGGCAATGCTGCTGGGCGATGCTGCTAGGCGCGGAGCTCCAACTGCAGGTCTAGGCGGCAGCGAAGCCAGAGGAGTGTGAGCTGAAGGAGTTTCTGGTGAATGATGCCGATGTCGATCGGACCCGATGACAGGCATTAAGAATATCTACCATTACTATATAGAAATATCCAATATTCTCGCTGATGGTCTTGGTTACCTCTGTAGGTCATGTAGAGGCACCAGTTTTACACTGAGACTGTTTCAGAACCAGTTAAAAGTTCCTTTAAACTAGATTCTGGCTCTGATCTGGTGTGTCCAATCAGAAAAGTTGGATCGAGAAGTGACAATCTTAGTCACTGTTATGCTTGTGTCCATTCTAATACTGTTAATGAAGAATGTTGCTGCCTCATTAGCTGCTTCGTCTGAGGAGAGCTTCTCCCCATGTGTTCAGGCAGCATGAGCTCATTTGTTTAAGTCAGCGGCTGCAAACTGAATCTGTCACAGATTTACTGGTTACATTTGCCACGAGTAACATAATCCACTGGAATAGTAGCATTAAAAATGACTTTATATTTGTACTTCTTCCATAATCTCATTACTTTAAGTTTGTGTTGGTCTTTGCTTTCAAACCTGATTGAATATTAAGTTAGAGAGACAAAATAATCCTTGATTTTTACGCTCAAACTGAATCTATTTTATTAGTTATTTTTAGTATCTGCAGCCGATTTCAGTTCTTGTTACAGTCAGATTACAGCTGCTACATTATTTGTAATCCATTTTTCTATTTGGCATTTAACACATTTAAACCACTCACCATGTCTACTTCTGATATGCTGTCCAAGCTTTCCACCTGAACATCCACTCCAACAGGGACAGCTGGACCTGCAGAGAAATATCAAACAGAGAGAAGTTATATAGGATATGTAAGGCTCATTGACTTTCTCATTTATGTTTTGAAATTACATCATAGTGCAGCACAGGACAGTTATAGTTAGATGCCTGTCATACTAATGTGGAAACTGCACAAACAAACATTTAAAAGTTTAATTTCAATGATTTCACATATTAGAAGCAGGTAGATCTAAAGAGAAATACACCGATCAGCCATAACATTCAGACCACTGACAGGTGAAGTGAATAACATGGATTATCTGGTTACCATGGCACCTGGCAGTGTGGGGGTGAGGGGGGGGATATATTAGACAGCAAGTGAACATTTTGAACTTTGAACTTTGTGTTGGAAGCAGAAAATGGAAAATGGAAAATGGGCAGAAATGGAATATAAAATCACCGCTGTTCATCTGAAAGAAAACAGATAATGAAGTTCAGGTTACGAAGCAACAAGCTAGATTGACCTGCTATCAGCTTCTTCAATTGTAAGAAGATAGAAGGAACAGGTTGTGTGATGACGTTAGGGTTTTATACCGTCATCGCATGTTCACAGGTGACTTTGTTGGTATAACGACTCGACCTGCGCATGTGCGAGATGGAGATATCCAGTGCTAAAGAACCGCCATCTGGTGGTCAGAAAGAATGAAATACAACATTTTTTTATCATTCTAGAATTGATAAAAATGATCAATAATCCCTCCAAAATACCAAATTAAGACACCAAGACCTTGAGGAACACCATAGAAAAAGACTTGCTGTAATTTGGGATCAAAAACTTTTGACATTTGGAGATTGGATGGCGAGCACTTGTGTTGTGAAAAACCCCTTATTGTCAATCTAGCTAGGAAAGTCATCCATCCTCTGAATGCTCTAGGTCTCTAGTCTGATCCATCCATCCTCTGAATGCTCTAGGTCTCTAGTTTGATCCATCCATCCTCTGAATGCTCTAGGTCTCTAGTTTGTGGCTGTAAAGTTTCATGAGGCTGTGATTATCCTAGAAGTCACCAAAGTCATTTTAAAAAAAGAGGTCAATGAAATGTCTCCTGTAGGGACTAACATCGTCACATATGAATACAGTTGGGCTCATTGGATCCACCAGAGTCTCAGCTTTACCGTGATACCCAATTTATGGAATTCAACACTGTTAGGGACCTCAGTATGCAGAAATATTCAAACACACCATTTTAGAATAGGAGACAATAACACATTTATACTGCATGTGATTATCATAAAGTGGGCATGTCTGTAAAGGGGAGACTCGTGGGTACCCATAGAACCCATTTACATTCACATATCTGGAGGTCAGAGGTCAAGGGACCCCTTTGAAAATGGCCATAACAGTTTTCCCTTGCCAAAGTTTTGCCTAACTTTGGAGCGTTGTTTAACCTCCTTCCCGTCAAGCTAACAGTGTTGGTACCGATGGATTCTTTAGGTTTTCTACTTTCATATGAAACCAGTATCTTCACTCTAGCTTCATGACTGAACCTGCTACAGCCTGTTAAACACAGTAATATCGGCCGGGGTCTCACAGGGCACATTGACTGCTGTAGTATTATTAATCTGAGCAGCCGTGAGGGTGCCAGCCTTACGTAACTGGTGGCACAGCAAAGCTGCTACCTGGAAGAGGGGAGATCAGCTCGTCCCCAGTTCCAGCTGTTAGCAGAGTGTCCTCCCTACTCTTACTCACACCATATGCCATATACCACATGCCAGATTGAGCAAAGCCTGAGCTCCTGTTGACGTGTTGCCTCAGTGGACGTAATACCAGACACCTGCTGAGAAAAAGAGCCTGGACCAGCGGTGCTTGTGGAGCGGGATGGGTCTGTGATTTTGCTCCATCTCAGCTCTCTCTGCAGCTGCGTCACAGGAGGCCACAGCCAGAACCCAAAAAAGGTTTGTCCAGAGGAGGGATGTAACTGTGCATGTTCCCTAAATGACAGAGTATGGCAGCCTGTTTTCTGTGCTTCAATGTTTAACATGTTGGCTACAGATTGAGGCTGAAAAAGTGAGGTGTGTGTTTGGGTGTTTGTACGTGTACAGGCAGGACAAGCGAGCACACAGGAAATGTCCCGCACGTGGTTTTGCCAGAAGATTTCCGTTTGCTATTTTGAGCTGACAGCATCAGCGAATTATTCCACGTCACTGATTATCAGATGAGACCCATGAATGCGTCATAGAGATGCTCCACATCATAACTGCTGTTGGCCCTCGTAGCCCTTAGTAGCACTTCCGTGTGGCCTGTTTTCAAATGGGGCATGAAGCAAGAGAGCGCCAGCCAACGCCACACCACAACAGTATCAACATCACAGAGGAGCAAACACTAGAAGTCAAAGTTAAAATGCAAAACAGCCTGTTTACGGGCACACGCAGCATGCAGAACAGCCATATTGATAGTTTCATGGTTCAGCTTTCCTGAGAGCCCGATGGCTTCTTTTAACACAACGTTTTACTCTTTAATATGGAATTATCCTCAAAGAACTCAAGCGGAAACAAAAGCAAATAATCCATACGCATTCACAATGTGACATAAAAGCAAACATTTGATCAGCCACAGAGGGAATTCATCCAGCTACTGAATATTTGATCAGTGTAATTATTTGAGTCATTGTGTGTGTAGACTTTCATAATGTGTCTAATTAAGAAAGTTACCCTTGTAGGCCACATAATGAGCATTAATCTAAGAAGTGCAGGATTTCATTGTTGGGGAGGGACTTTTATTGTGATGTGTACCAGCAGTGTTTCCTAAGCTTTTTATCCTGTTTTACTGCTCTGTGCTCATCTATTGAAGAGTGTCTGTGACCAGACAGCTAGAAGAAATAAAGAAATAAAGAGCCAGTTCCCCTGAGCAGAGCTGAATTCATCCATTATACACCTGAGGAAAAAATGAGCTGTGGGCCGCCCTGTTCCCTCCCGCTCCTTCAAGTGCTCATTATGTACCACACACAGCAGACTTCATTATAATGTGCCCATAATAAATAATAAATTCCTCCAGACAGTACTCCCATGTTGGAAGTTTGCTGTGTTTGAAAATAATTCTGTTGAAACTAGTGGCACATATTCTCTGACGAATTAGTCTAATCACCACAAACCAACTTGTACAATGAACCTGGGGCTTTCAGGGCCCCTTGAGGTCCAGGGCCCCTTGAGGTCCAGGCCCCCTTAAAGTCCAGGACCCCAGGGCAGCCAAGCCTTGCAGATTCTGTAGTTGTGTCCCCCTTTTGCCACTAAAACAACCCTGACCCGTTGAGGCATGGCCTCCACTAGACCTCTGAAGGTCTGCTGTGGTATCTGGCACCAAGCAATCAGTAGCAGATCCTTTAAGTCTTGGAAGTTGCGAGGTGGTGCCTCCGTGGATCGGACTTGTTTGTCCAGCACATCCCACAGATGCTCCATTGGATTGAGATCTGGAGAATTTGGAGGCCGAGTCAACACCTCCAACTCGTTACCATCCACATGATGTAAAAGAAAACGTGATTCATCAGACCGGGCCACCTTCTTCCATCGCTCCGTGGTCCAGTTCTGATGCTCACGTGCCCATTGTAGGCGCTTTTGGCGGCGGACACAGGTCAGCACGGGCACCCTGACCGGTCCCCATACGCAACAAACTGCTCCTCACTGTGTGTTCTGACTCCTTTCTATCAGAAGCAGCATTAACTCTTTCAGCAGTTTGAGCTCCAGTAGCTCTTCTATTGGATCAGACAACACGGGCCAGCCTTCACTCCCCACGTGCATCAATGAGCCTCGGGTCTGACCCTGTCGCCGGTTCACCGGTTCTCCTTCCTTGTGATTCTTTTGGTAGGTCCTGACCACTGCAGACCGGGAACATCCCACAAGAGCTGCAGTTGTGGAGATGCTCTGACCCGGTCGTCTAGACAGCACTATCTAGCCCTCATCAAAGTCTCTCACATCCTTACGCTGGCCCATTTCTTCTGCTTCCAACACAAAGTTCAAAGTTCAAAATGTTCACTTGCTGTCTAATATATTCCCCCCACTGCCAGGTGCCATGGTAACCAGATAATCCATGTTATTCACTTCACCTGTCAGTGGTCTGAATGTTATTGCCAATCAGTGTATATAATATAATTTATATAAATGTAATAGTGCGGATTATGCAAAATGTGAGCTTCTGGTGAAGGATGTGAATCATTTAAGTATTATAGAATGCTGCTGGATTAATACGGGGGAATAAAACAGCCTTGGGGTGCCCTGGTGGTCTGGCTGTATGGCGCTGTCCGTGTCCCGGTTCGTATCTGGTCTGAAATCTTTGTTGCTTAATTTCCTGTCATCTCTATACTGTCTACTATCTAATGAAGGCATCAAATACCCTCAAAATATTACTGGAAGAACAGCTGCAGACTTTAAAGAAATAGTTGAGTACTTTGGGAAATATGTAATATTAGAAGATGAAAATCAATCTGATGTCTGTATGTTAAGTACACAGCTATATGAGAGACAGATAGCTCTATAGCTCTAAACTATCTGCATGGAGAGATTCCACTACAGGAAGTGTCTGTTATTACTCACCTATAATTTACTGTCCAATTAGGGAAATGACATGCTGTATATAGTGCCCTCAGATAGTCCATGTCCATGGTGTGCACACTACTTTCTGCTAACATTCTGATGATGGTTCAGAAGTTCTCTATTTCCTGCTCAGTATAGAGTAAACTACTGAGTGTTTTTATCTGTAGTATTATAGAGAAAAGGAAACATGTGGACTCTGTCCTTTGATGCACACATCAAATCTGTCTGTCAAACCTCATTCTTCCACCTGAGGAACATTTCACGACTAAGACCCTCACCAAGCACAAACACTGGTCCATACCTTCATCAGCTCACGCATCGACTACTGCAACTCGCTCCTCGCAGGCCTCCCAAACACAACTATCCACAGACTACAATATGTCCAACACAGAGCCGCCCAGATCCTCACCAGAACTCGTAGATCACAGCACATTAACCCAGTCCCCCGCTCCCTCCACTGGCTCCCAATAAACCATCGGACCATCTACAAGATACTCCTCCTGGCCTTCACTGGTCCCACCTACCTACAGGAGCTCCTCACCCCTCAATCCTCACCCTGGACACTCAGGTCTGGCAGCTCCAACCTCCTCACCGTGCCACGGACTAAGCTGACAACCATGGGGGGTCATGCCTTCTCGTCGCTGGGGCCACTTCTGTGGAAGCAGCTCCCAGGAACAATCAGGGCCTCAGACTCACTGTTTTTAAATCTGATCTTAAAACTCACATCTTCCTTTTAGCTTCCCTCTGGGGTTTTAGAATCACTATGATTTCAGAGTATTTTTAGTTGCTTTTAACTTACATCAGGAAGTCATTTGCTTATTTTTCTGACTTTCTTCTTCTTTGTTTCTTGTAAAATACTGCATACGTAAAAGTCTTCAGACAATAAAAATCCTTCAAATTCAACTATCTGAGAAGGAAATATCACTCTTTGGTTGAACTGCTCAAGTCCTGTTCACACTGAGCCAGAACCTGTGATGAGAGGTCACCAGAAGGCATCGCTTCATTTTAAGGGTTGGAAAGACTCAACAAGGGAGCTGATCTGTGGGACCTGACCCTTTGTGCTTCAGCTTTTCTAACAGATTTCTAGTTATTTATTTGCATCAGTTTCTTTGAAGACATCCTCATTTGTCCAACTGAGCGTAGAATGGGAAAGGTTAGCTAACATTAGCCACCACAAGCTACCGGTCCGTTTTATCACTTATTGATTTAGCTTTTTATTCAGAAGAGGAAGAACATGTTATTTCCTCATTTTTTCTTTTTCAAAAATGACATAGGCTAGCTTCAAAGCTGCAGTAGGTAGAAATGGAACAAATATGATCAAAAAAAGTTATTTTTATAAAACTGTCAAACTATATCCTGACTGTAGTGCACGAGACAGGTAATCTGAAATAAATCATGTTGCTCTGTGTCCTCCGGTGTCCTCCGGTGTCCTCCGGTGCTCCTAACAGCATCTACAAGATTTCACAGACAGAGGAAAACAACCAGTAAGAGCTGATCTGGAGTCTGCTGTCCAGCTGCCGTCTCTGAGCAGCTGTCAATCACTCGTAAACTCCGACCAAATAGTCAAACTAGGCAGCGCTGATCAAATATGAATCAATAATCTGTTACTGTAATGCCTATTTCTCTCCTCACATGTTCTCAGAATCATCTTGTAGTGTACTGTTTAGCTGTAACATGAGAAAGTTTGTGACCCGGCAGCCATGTTGAGATCAGCTGATGTAATATCAAGCACCGCCCACCAGCCGGAGCGCAGCCAATAGGAACGCTCTCTCTCTGAAATGACCTGTGATTGGCGATTGATTTTGTGATTTTTACCCCAAAATGCCAAAAACGTTCTGCCTACTGCAGGTTTAAAGGACCAGTGTGCAGCATTTAGGGGGCTCTATTGGAATGGTTGTGTTTTCATTAGCTTAGAAGGAGCTGTTTATCTCTACATAGGGAGCAAGTCCTCTTCACGGAGCTGCAGCCACCATGTTTCTACCAGCCCAGACCAGACAAATCAAACACTGGCTCTAGATAGGACCACTCACATTTTCACATCAGCCACTGTAGTTCTCCGACACGCTTGGCACACGGGAGAAGTTTCAGTTGGTTTCAGTCTGCAACCTCACCGCTAGATCCTACACAGCGCTCCTTTACTGTCTGCCAGATACATGAACCTGTCCATCACCCTCCTCACACACGACACGGCTGATTCTGAAATATCAATCATCATCATCATCAAAAGCTTTTACAGAAAGTCAAATATCTCAGATTACAGCTGCACTTTGTCTCATTTCTTCATTAACTACTATTCACAGACTGAATAGTCCTCATGGAGAAAAACACCCTATCCATCCCACCTAATGATGCTGGACTGCTCCTCTTGTCATGGATTAGCAACTGTAAATCCACTGTTGGTTTACTCTGGCTAGATTAGACAGCATTATACACTACTGCTAAGGCTAGAAAGAAATCCCAGTGAAAGGATGCATTTGGTGGAGCGTTCTTGAGAATCCCACGGGTGAAATGGAGGGAAAACATGCCGTCTCTTTAATGCAAATGTGACTAATGCATGACAGCTCTATCCAGCCCATCAGATGTTTTTTAAACCCGAGGCAGACAGAGAGGAGGAGCTCCATAAATAGATGTACACAGGAAATCACAACTTGATGTGATGACAAATATTCCATCCAAACAAACGTCTCCTTCCCTTCAGCTTCCTGTGTGTGGGTTGTCGGGCGCCGGTAGGGGGCCGCCCAATGGGAGCGATGCAGGTGCTCTCATTAGGATAACAGACAGCTTATCAACATGCACAGCTCCACCTGCACACTATTGATAAGACAAACCTCACCCACTACTGCTCTCTGAGGCCCACTGTAGAAGCAGAAGAATCATAACCAAACAATTAACATTTCTCTATTCAATATCTTTGTTCGGTGGGATCACAACAGAACACCTTATTTGTGTACGTTTGGACAATAAAATGCACCACAGTCAGAATTTTGTCTGATTCCTCCCATCCCTACACCGACATGCCCGTTGGCACGTAGCAGCGTCGCTCTCCATAACGTTCCGGAAGCTGCCGTGTTAAGAGGCTTTCATTAGTAACACTGCAGTCGCTCCTTTTGAAGCCAGGAGGAACCACAGCAGCTGCTGCACACACACTTCTCCCTCAGCCAAATGAACGCATGGCAGTCTCACAGGCAGCAGCGGGGCGCTCACACAAGTCAGCTTTTGATGATGTTTGAATAAGACGATCACATTCTTCTTCTTCTGCTGCAGAAGAAGCTGCCTGCACCGGCAAACACAAGCTGACAGACGCAAGACTAAAAGTGGTCCTCAGTGGGATCCACGCTCCCATCTGTGGCTGCAACTGTAGTCCCAGAGGAGCATGAAATTCACTGTGGGACGTTTCATTTAGCTCGCCACCTCCTCCTGTGCTTAAACAGGACCCGTTTATGCTAAATACCAGAGAATGGGACTCTTTAGTTCATCAAATAAGCCTCTTATTTTTAATTGCCTCCCCAATTCCCTGCAGCAATACCATTGTCCTGACATTCAAGGTGTAAAGCGGGGACACACACACAACGCCCCTGTTGACTTTAGCTTGACTGATCAGTGTCAGTGCTGGAAGATACAAACAACTAGAGATGACCTCTGCTCAGCTCTGTGTCAGGATGTATTTACAGTGTTCTAGAACCTGCTGAGGATTTCTCTCTTTCTCTCTGTTTTCCTTCGCTCGGGACTGTGAGCTCAACACTTCGTCTATTTCTGTCCTCTTTAGGTTTGGCAGTCAAATGGAAGAGAAGAAGTGGGAAAAATACACCTGCTTCTGTTTTCCCAGTTAGCACAGCATCAACATTCACTTCACACTCAGGTTCAACAGAAGGTGAACCTTATCTCATCCTGTTGGTGTGTGACATCACTCAAATAATTCTCACATTGTCACCAACATGATCACTGACTCCTGAAGCTCACAGAGCTTACTGTACCTGCGAAGGCAGGCCTCATGGTGAAGTCGTGGTCGTCTATGCGCAGCAGGTGGCTGGTCTTCACCTTTCGGGATTTGGTTCCATCTGCGACCTTCTTTGACAGAGGGCTGGTAACAGAGAGGAGAGCTGCCGTTAGAGGTTTTTATCAAATGTTACTCAAACTGGAGGAAATGGTGCATTTGATGGGAACTATTTTTAGCGGCGGATTAATCCACATTTGGTGATCTACTGAGTATTAGTGTCAGTAGGATGGTGTGTGTGTTGATGGTGATGAAGGAACATGTCAACCAGTGACACAGTGAGGCTCATTGATGTGTTTTTAATGGAGCTCTATGGCTCAGAGGAAGAAGAGATCTCAGGATGTGATAGTAGAACAGATCCATTGTTGGTTTTGGTCTGTACATGGCAATAAGAAACGTATATCATCAGACTGTCCTTTATACTTACAGCAGAGAGACTTCTCTGTGTTTTGTTGACATCGCCGGGGCCGGCCATGTGTGCTTTTAATGCATGTGAGCATGTCCCTTAGCTCGCGGCTGCCGCTCTGCACTGCTCTCATACTGCGGTTACTGCTGATAACACCGTCCCGACCCACGGCGTCGTCGCAGAAGCATTGCACTGACCCTCCGCCCCCCGCACCTCCCCACCCCCCCTTCTCCCCAGGTTAACACTGTTATCTCTGTCAGCACTGTTGCTGTTGTTTTCACTGTTCGTGCTGTTAGCACCGTTAGCACCGTTAGCTGTGAGCTGCCAGTGTAAATGACTCTTAAATGTGTGTTAAGGTCCGTTAAAGTAATTACTTTCTACAAGCTTTTATTTTGATAGTCGCCTTTTTTCAATATTATGTGACTTTTATTTTGACGCCACCTCCTGGTGGAAGAACTATAGGCTACTTCTACGGAGATTTACCAAAGGAAAGAAAGCATGCAACTTTTGCTGCTATATTGTCATCATAATGTGATCATTAAGCACCTAGCCAGTACGGGAACAAGGTATTGTGTGTTTAATATGTTTTAACATTATGGGATGTAGGTGGACGTATTTACAGTGTGTGAGTGTTTAGTTCTGTTGTCATTTTGACAGTCTTGCTAACATTAGCTTTTCATTGACATCGCTGTAATGCTAGCCTTCTAGCTTTTCATGTGCACATACTAGGCTTAATGTTTGATTAATGCTAATATGTATGGCAGATACAGTATATGGATAAGGTTTGTAATGTTTATATATTTAGTAAGAGCTCGTTTAATTTGATTTGTCTGTCTTTTAGCTCTTACGGTGTTTCAGGAAGAAAGGTGCTTTCTGAAGGAAGGATATTACAGAAAGCAAAGTCAATTCATGTTCAAATATGGCTGCCAGCTGAACATCAATAAAAGGCTTCTGGAGACATCAGCAAGCTTCACCAGTCTGGCTGAGGTCCACTACAGCCGGCTCAGCTGTGGCCATGTTGAGAGCTGTGTGGAGTCAATGGAAATCGGAATTGTACCTCCTTTCCTCTTCTTGTTCTTTTTTTTGTATTAATTGTATTTCTCACCTTCTTTGTAACCTTTTATGAGCACTGAATAAAAGAACTGAGGATAAATAGATATGCTCTGACCTCCATATTGAGAACCTTTCATCATTTTTCTAAGCAAAAAATGCCAAAAAGTCTCTGGTCCAAATTTTATACAAAACAATGGCAGGAAGATGAACCAATAATGGAAATTTACAGCTCCAATATGCAGGACCCCTTTTTGAAGAATGGAATAAAGCACTGCCTGGTAGCCAACTGATAAAGACATCAAATCCATGTTTTGTACTATAAATGTATGCATGTTAGGCTACACGAGGACAAACATTTGAAAATGACAGAAGTGTGACAGTCAGGGAGAAATAGCCACCCAGCCAGACAAACAACAGGATTACAGAGAACAGCTCCCTGAAGCCCTCCACTGGGCTGTCTCTGGTTGGACTCCCTCCTGTTTCCCCAAATAAAGACTTCACCTGAAACAACACGCACACGAGGCTGCTGGATGTCGAGGGAAGATGAACACGCGCAGAAGTTTGGACACACAGTGAAGGACAGACTTAGATCTAGATATCATATCTAAGTGTCCATTGGTCTGTTGCACAGAGTTGTGAGTAAACGTGAGTCCTTCAAGTTGATTTCTGTTGCTCGCTGCTGGATATTTGTCCTCTGTTGATCTCTGGATCAGAGTTCACATCTCAGTTTCATCACACAGCTCGTCAGTAGTCAGTAGGTCTACTCACCTTCCGGGCTTGTGAGTCTCCGCCGGAGCAGACCAGCGCTTCTTCCTACTTCTGTGTTTCCTGCACTCCCCGAGCAGAATCAGACACACAAGTACCAACAGAAACCTGACGTAACCCCGCATGATGAGTTTAAAAGTCCCGCAGCAAGTCGATGATTGACGCCTTCGGTTCGCGTGCAGCAGGACGCTCCGTACACGGTACCATCTTAATGTCAGACTGAGAGACGACTGAGAGGACTGAGGCGAACCAGAGCGCCGGCTGCTCTGCAGAGAGAGACGGGATGGTGAAGTCTGATAAGCGCTCTGATTGGTCTTCAGCCTCCAGAGCGCGCAGCATCAGCACCACATGTAGCGCGCTGCACGACAACAACAACAACAACAGCAACAGCATGTTTAGAGGGTTAGAGGCAGAGACACTTTGTCCTCGGAGGATAACCAGAAAGAATAAGAAGAAGAACATGATGCCACACTGCTGCAGCTTTGCTTGTTTTTACATTTTCACAAACAGGAATCAAATGTTCAGCACTCTGATTAAAAAACATCACTTCATTTGATATTATTGAAAAAGAAACTGCTTGAAAAAGTGAAATTATTGTTGTGTGTGGAATGTTTTGCAGAGTAGGACAGTGTGCCTAAAGACATCCCGTGATGTCCACATCTGTCTAGCTCTAGGGGCTTCTCTTCACTCCGACCAGCTGGAGTCTGGAGAGAAACGTTCTGGAAGATGTGAAACAGCATCAGCATTAGAAACCACAAACATCTAAACATCTCACGCGATTCGGCAGCATTTCTAAACATCCCTCTGATGATTTGAAATCGATAAAGTAACTTTTTTTTGCCAAAGATTCAATCAGTGTGACTGTGAAATAAAAATTGTGATACTGGACAGAGCAGGTCAGGATTCCTCAAAGTTTTTCTTGTGAGGGAATCAGGGATGAATTAATTATGGATATAAACAAGTAAACAACATTTAAAGGGACTATTTGTAACTTTCAGAAATGCTTCTTAACAGCGACACCTGTGGCCGTGAAATCAACGAAAGTTAGCGTCAGGCTCGTGCTTGTGCTCGCTCTACATAGACATGAGCGAGCATCGCTCAAAACAGTGAGGAGACACATGTCAGCTAAAAGCACAATATCACTCTATATTTCAGCTGCTTGGCAGTAATGTTAGCTGACCAGACCAAGGTCTCTCCATGAATCCCTGCTGATACTGTGTTTGCTTCTCTCGGCTCCCTCCGCCCGCAGCCGGAGTGAACAGGGAGACACCGGCACCCGGTCGGTAACGAGACAAGACACGGGAAACCTCTGTTGGTCTGGAGGAGCTGCAGCATTTATTTCTGCACAAACGTCCACTGTACATTCACTAGATATTCTCAGAGCTAAACTAACTCTTCTGCAGTGTGGAGTGAGCGCGTGTTCACGTCTAGAGGTGGAGCGAATACGCGAGAACGCACGCGCTCTCTGAGTGAAGGCAAGCAGGCAGAGGAGACGAGGCTCCGGACACACGCAAGCGCGCACATGCGAACGCGCATGTGTCCCGACCCGCTACATTTATACGCTTAAAAAGTTACAAACAGTCCCTTTAATGGCAAATACATACAGCTTTTATTAGAAAATAATAAAAAGTGTAACTGCAAGACTTGCTGACCTGAAGATACAAGACAGTGCAATATTTAACAAAAAAAATATAATAAACCAACTTCTATTCAAGTTAAATGAACAGTGGTTTAACCTGCTGCTTCTGTCCTCATTTTCAATATAAACAGTAGATCAATTAACAAATTAACGTTAGTTGAATTACTGTTTAGTTTTTTACTTTACTCCCATTGTGATAATTTGCCTCGCGGACCGTCTGCCGGAGGGCTGGATACGTGAGGCTGATGCTGCATGCATGTAGATATAATGACGGGGAAAGGAAAGTCATTTTCTCTGAATGAAAAACGACAGCGCATGGGGAAAGCTCCGGTGGGTGAAGCCGTCCTCGTCAAGTGGACTGAGTGCAAATCCTTAGTATCCATACAATCGATTTTTGCGTTTCAGATTGATTTTATATTGATATACGTCTCCTGTGAAGGACAACTTGCCGAGTACCTATCGATGTAGTTGGATCATAAGAATATAAATGGATACATGGATGTAGTAGATGAATTGTTACACCCCTACTGCTTAGGTAGGTTTTGGCAACAGGACTACTGGGTTAGGTTTAGTAAACAAACATCATGTTTTGGCTTAAAATGACTTCAAAACAAAATAAAAAGGCAACAAATGACAGTTTGAATGTTTCACACTGAACATGGACAGCGGTCTCCTGGGACTTTATCATTATTATTCATTGATGTTTTTATTCAATATTTTCATTCACAGTCGCTCGATATATTTCATCACCTGCTCTGCGCGTCGCTCGTTGTACTACGTCACTCATTGCGTCCGTCCACAGACTTACAAAGATATCTATGATACATCAAAGATGAATGTAATCCGTTTCCTTTCAAACGTAATGGAGGATGCATTTTAGTTGTACGGGAACATCATTTTTAGGAGATGGGGCTGCAGTATACCTAACCTGACCCGCCAGAGTTTGTTACACATTACCATCTGAGAAGCCGTCATTGGAAACTGTTTGGAAGAGGGCAGGCACTGAAAAAAATACTTGGATTGATTGAATGAACTATCTGTCAATCAAACTCTCATCGAAGTCAGTCGGGAGAAGAGCGGAGAAAAGCCTTCAGTGGCGTTCTTTGCTCTTCTTTCAGTGAAGAAATCCTCTCCAGTTCTGATAGAACTGATGCTACTGCAACAGCTACGCGAACCTCTTTAGGAGAACCAACAGTCGCCTCTCCGTGTCGTCACACACACCTAAGCCACGCCCCTAACTGCCAGTAGCTCCTCACAGGACGCTGGGTGGTCCTTGGTCTGGCTTTCCGGACACAAACGCATCACTTGAAGCCTGTGTTCTCATGTGATATGTGATCCAGTGGTTCTCACGTGATCTTGTGACATTGCAAGAATCCAGCTGCTGTGCAAGGTAACAACAAAACAGAGAGATTCTGAGAATATGGTTATTCATATAGAATCTCAGCTGGACACATGCAGGTATAAGATGCTTAAATAAAAGAAAAACTACCCATGATTCTTTGCATTCAGCTTCAGAAATGCAAGAAGCCAAACAAGAGATTAATGCACAGGGATGTGTTTCAGGTGTGACTATACCATGAACCAGCAGGCAGGGAGGGAAGACAGATAGAAATGAATGGGATTACAGTGAGCACAGAAAATGACTTCCTGATTCAAATGACATTCATACAATGTGTCTGTAGGTGGGAAAGCAGAATCAGACAATGAGTCATAGTGTTGAGAGTAAACAATCTCATGTTTACTGGTGCTAACAATCCCTAAAATGATGTCAGCAGTAAATGTTGCAGACGTTGAGAACAGTTGAAAGCACTCTGCCCTCGTGCTGTGCTGCAGGAAACATGTTGGATTTAGTATTAAACGAGTTCAAACAGTAATCTCATATGTTGTATTTAGTATTAAACTAGTGCAAACAGCAATCCGATGTGTTGTATTTAGTATTAAACTAGTGCAAACAGCAATCCGATAGAACTTCAGGTTCTCCATTTGCTTTTGGTATTGTGCCCAGTGCAGGTCGGACTTTCATTTAAATGAGGGAGCACAAAGTAGCTGGTTGGGTTTTAGACGTTGCACTGAGAATAAATGTCTAAGGAACATAATAATAATAATAATAATAATAATAATAATAATAATAATGATAATACATTTTATTTATATAGCGCTTTTCTGGAAACTCAAAAGACACTTTACACAGATAAAATTATCATAAAAATAAAAATAAAAACAATTATTAAAATTGTAAATAAACAATGTAAGGGATAATGTACAGGGAGCCGATCATTGTTGACAGGGCGACGCCGAGGGGTCTCTCATCACCCTGAAGGGGATTCTTTCACAACAATGACTGGCTAGCTGTACATTATCACGCTTATTACACAGCCACTTACTGAAGAAATCAATCATTTGACACAAAAACGGTCCGCCAGAGTCTGACACCAGAGCTGTGCCAATAGCAACGGTATGCTTTACATAGCAACGGTCTGCTATACATAGCAACAGCCTGTTATACATAGCAACGGTCTGTCTGTTATACATAGCAACGGTCTGCTATACATAGCAACGGTCTGTCTGTTATACATAGCAACGGTCTGCTATACATAGCAACGGTCTGTCTGTTATACATAGCAACGGTCTGCTATACATAGCAACGGTCTGTTATACATAGCAACGGTCTGTCTGTTATACATAACAACGGTCTGTCTGTTATACATAGCAATGGTCTGTTATACATAGCAACGGTCTGTCTGTTATACATAGCAACGGTCTGCTATACATAGCAACAGTCTGTCTGTTATACATAGCAGCGGTCTGCTATACATAGCAACGGTCTGTCTGTTATACATAGCAATGGTCTGTTATACATAGCAACGGTCTGTTATACATAACAACGGTCTGTCTGTTATACATAACAACGGTCTGCTATAAAGAAATAGCAGACCGTAGAACACCATGATTGACCAGTCAGAATCGAGTATTCAACAACGCCGTGTAATAATGCAATTTAAACAGTCTCCAACTAGTAGATGCATTTCAATTGGCTTTAAAATGAAAGTTTAATGTGATTATAGCAGGTGTTCTTTACCACATCTGTGACCATTGATTTAGCGTTGCACGGTAACACTGTGAGACTCAAGAGTTACAAATCCAAAAAGGTTTCAAAGTTGATGCAGCAGAACTAGAGATTATGTCTTCATACAGTAGTTCCACACATTCTTTTCCCTTGTCAAAACCGGGCACCTACATTATCCACAATGCAACTCGGCCACGGACAGTTTGGTTGGAGTCCCAGTTGTGTTCTGCCAGTAGCAGCTAATGGAGCCTGGAGCCTCAGGGACCTACAGAGGTCTGTTGATATCACTTCTTTCTAACTCTGTTCTCAGACTTCACTCAGCTCCCTCTGGAGACACTAAAGGATTTATACTAGAACTACCCAACACCTGGAAACACACTGTGACGTGTAGGTGGAGTTTGTTCTGTGACCGCAGGAGGTGCTGCTGCAAGGATACGGTCATGCTACAAGTAGCTGTTATTAGATATTAGATAGATATATGATTATGTTATATTTAGGTTATTCGGGCTCTAAAACTAATGAAAGAAAGGGCAAGTACCTGACAATATTTCCAGGTACAGTAGGCTCACATCCTCATGGCCAGTGTCAGAAATAGTCCGTCTTCTGCTGTGCTTCTGTTGACTCTCAACAGATCAGGTGGTCAGCAAAGTACCTGACAATATTGTGATGGAACATTTTTATTCCTAGCTACAGTAAGGTTACATTTTTGGAAGGCTTGTGTGAGAAATTGTGACCTTGAAGCATGCTCTCCTCTACTTGTAGAAACTGTGATAACATCCCTTCAACAGCATCCCTGCAGACACACATTACAACGGTCAAGGAACATGGTGTAACACACGAATGTTGGTAAAGCAGTCTGCATCGATCTGTTGTTCACAGCTGCTTTAAAGCTTCTCCTTCAATTCATTAAATCCCTGCAGCCATCTGAAGGGGGCAGGACACACACACCTCTACACACATCAGACTGGTCACTTCTAACCCAACATTCGGCCTGTTTATGTGGCAGACATCAGATTACCAGGGCTCATCATTTCTCCGCCTCATCACTGCCTCCTTTCCAACTTTTTAAACATCAGTTTAATTTCATGTTTTATTCCTGTAGACATATCATATTAATTACAATATGATCCATTTACGACGCGAGACACAGGAGTATTCAGACTTCCATATCTATACCCAATTCCATATCACCCATATGGACTCAAACAGCGGGTGCACGTGAAGACACTCACACAGTGGTTGTTGTTGCAGTTGCACCGTTTAAATAGAGTCCTGTATGGTGTGACTGACCTGACCAAACAGGAAGTTAAAGCACATAAAGAAGAAGTCATTAAAGCAGATCCACTCTGTGCAGATGCTTCCATGATTAAGTCATGACTTTAAGACAGAAATCCCCCATAACCTTGTTTACATATCATATTACAGTTTGAATTAAATAATAGAAACAAGTGGCAGCCCCAGGACAGTGTACGTGTGGTGTGTGGGTGTGTGTGTGTGTGTGTGTGTGTGTGTGTGGCTGCTGCACTGATCACAAACACAACACAGCTTCCCGTTTTTAAAAATGCATGACCCTCTGGAGAGTAAAATAATTCACATTGATTAAAAGACACCCTGAAGGTGTTGTGGTGAGTGGAGCGCCTCCTCTGCAGGAATGAAAGTCCCCCCCCAGCGCAGACCCAACCTTCTGCTGACAAGCAGGAAGTCACCGTCAGCCACCACCTCGGCTCTGGTTCCAATTCAGCTGGCTGTAGTTCTGTTAGCGTGGTAGCAGGGGGGTGCGGGGGCGGGTGGGGGGGTGGGGGGGTGCGGGCGAGTGTGTGGTCACAGCTCGTAGTCAAACTTGTACTCGTTAGCCAGGTAGATCCTGCGGAAGATGAGTGCGGCCAGGGCCAGAGTAAGCACCACGATGAGGAATACGGAGCCCGCGTGGCTCTCGTCCTGAGGTTGGCGAGGAGCTGGGGCGAAGAGCGGCCTGCTGGCTGGTTCTCTACCGGTGTCTCTCTGGCCCTGCTGCCCGTGCTGCTGGGCGCGACGCTGCCGGGGGCTGAGAGGGCGACCGGTGCCGGGGGCCACAGGGGGCAGAGGTTCCTCTAGTCCTGTGGCTGGAGACGCCTCTGCCTGCGGAGGAGGACAACAATGAGACAAAACTAGTGGTGAAAGGTAAAAAGGTAAAAACATTTTACAAGTGGAGCATCTGTTTTACAGCAGAAACATATAGAACATATATACACATAGCAGTGTGGGATACCATGGGTCAGACAAGTTTTAACTTTTGTCCCTCCAACTTCAATGGCAGATGGTGAGTCCGTCCTCACTTCATCCAAACTGAGAAACACTAATCTAAGTCCTCTCCGCTCCTTCAGACTGCTTCTGTGGGCAGCAGCTGGCGCCAAAATCAATCCTCTTAGGCAACAAAGCTTGTCCATAACTGGTGAAAAGAAGCCAAGCTACCATAGCACATCCACTATGATTCAAGATTCAAGATTCCTTTATTTGTCATTTTTATGTTCCATATAAAAACAAAATTGTGTTTCTTACATCCACCACTCAAATTCAGTGCAAAACAATTGGTGAAAACTATAAAGTAATTAACTAATAATTAAGAGCACTAATAAATAAGCTAAAAGTACGCTGAAAATAGAATAGAATAAATAGTTAATGTAAAAATTAAAACTATTATTAAAGGAACAGTCTCTTTAGTGCAGTTCACATTCTCTGATTGAGCAGTCTGATTGCTGTGGGAAAGGAGCTGTTTAGCAGCCGAGTAGTCCTTGATTTGATACTTCTGTATCTTCTCCCGGACTGCAGGAGTGTGAACATGCCATGTGAGGGATGAGTGGAGTCCTTTGTGATGCCGTTTGCTCTGCGCACGCAGCGCTCGGTGTAGATGTCCTGCAGACGCGGCAGCGAGGCACCAGTGATGTGAAGAGAACTACAGTACTCAGTGCAACCGATACAGCTGGCATGGTGCTGCTGCAGAGTCAGCATGCACAATCATCTCCTATTTAACATGATGTTGGAGCTCAGTGGGATGTCAGCCGGTGATGAAGCGTGTACCAATAAAAAGAACAATGTGAAATATCCGTAATTGACTGCATATAGACAGCACTATACTATATATTCCTTTTGATTGTACACTGTGAAGCTTCACAACACCCACTGCTCAGTCCAGTACTTTGGAGATTAGAGGAGTAACTTCTGTATTTTTCAACCTGGACCTTATTCTCCCATGTTTCTGTGTCTAACTGATTAATAGGGATAACAGTTTCTGAAATTGGTCCAGCATGGACTCCATGGCAGGCTCTGATTGTTATTAGAAGTGTCTGACAACATGATGGAAAGAGTCTCGCTCAAGGACAAGTCTCGTTGGGAAATCTGGTGAGGTGACGTGTTGCTGGAAGACAACGGTGGAACAGTAGAATACATCCATGATGGAAACGTTGTGTTGGAGGACAGAGAGCAGAGCTTAGTGTTATCTCAAAGATTTATAATGTCATGGCTGAATATTTAGATGATGTCATCAATGTTAATGAGGTCTTTGAACAGGCTGCCTGCATTTATTTGAGCCAGATATTTAGGTCCGGTTCACACCTACAGGTCCGGTTCACCATTCAGTGTCCGGTTCACACCTAAAGGTCTGGTTCCTAAAATCGAACCAATGCAAAGATGAAACATTGTTTCAATTTTCCAACTGGTCCAGTTTACGTTCACAAAGACAAAACTCAGACGGTGCTGGAAATGTCATGTGATTATTGGTCAGGCAGTTGGCAGGTAAAAAGACAATAGAGACAATAAACCGCTCCTAATTTTGTAGCTGGATATGGTAAATCATGGAGCACCGTCAGATTCTGTTCATGTTGGTGTTGATCTGGAGCGCATATCAGCATACTTTAGTAGAGACACATGTATTAAATCATTTATTAATGCAGGCATTTCGAGGAAGACGCTGTCATCATCTTCAGCCCGTATGTTAAGGAGGCATCTCACTTCGTCGTGAGTACAGGTTTGTCCCCTGCCACTCGACATTTTGCTAGCAAATGTGCTAATAGCCACCGCTAACCAAAACAGAAAAAATAAATGTTCTTTTAACCAATGAAATGACAAAATGGTACACTTCCTGTGATTGGTTTGAACGGTGTTCACACCAGAAACTAACTGCTCCAGAGTTCACTTGACAGCGGACCGAGACCACCCCTCCGAGGTGGACCAGAGAGCGGTTGTTTGGTCCACACCATAGTCTGAGTCCGGCGTTCACACCAACCCAAACGAACCGCACCAAGGGGATAAACACTCCAGGGTTCTGTTCAACCGGACTAAACAAGGTTGGTGTGAACGTGCCCTAAGACTTGTGCTTCACCATCTAAAGACAATAACTGCAGTTCGCCTACAGAGCCAACAGGTCTGTAGACGACGCAGTAAATATAGCCCTTCACTACATTCTCCAGCATCTAGTCTCCCCTGGCTCCTATGCCAGGATCCTGTTTATGAAACCAATAGCTGCTTTAGTATGCTTTTTGAAATAGTTGCCAGTAAAGTCAAATTTGTAGTTAAAACATATAAAACCACGGGGATGGTGTGTACCTACCTGGTCAGCCCAGGGCTCTTCAGAATCTTCCTGGCCTGCAGACGTGGAGGTAGAGGTGTCTCCCTCGGTGAGTGTGGAAGGATCGCTCTCTGCACCTCCGCTCTCACTGGCCTGTCTGGATAAACTGGACTCTGCCTGCAGGAACACACAGGGAACGGCAGTCATCAACACTGTGCCTTGGCTCCTGTCATAGAGCTGCATGCAGATCATGAGAAACTGTCACATTTACTTCAATAACAAATAGAACAATAATTATTTTTAAATAAAGCAGTGCATGACATTTCCCTTCTCATTGTGGCTCACTTCAGATGTGTTTGTGCTGATTAATTACTGGACTTTGGGCTGTCTTTGTTATTATGGCCGAATGTCAAATAATAGCCAAGGATATGGCCAGCACAAACAAATAAAAGCTTGGTTGTTAATTAATGGCATTAATTAAAAACAATGAGGAGGGAGGAATTAACTGTATTATGATAACATGGAGGGCTGCTCGCTGGTGCACTTGTTAGCACTGGCGCCTCACAGCAAGAGGGTCGCAGGTTCATCCCCGCGACCCCGTATAGGATAAGTGGTTACAGATAATGGATGGATAATAACATGGCAAATTCATATGAGCACACAGATTAACGGAGCATAATTCCCACCACCATTATCGTCTTCTCTGAGTTAGACTGCAGCCTATGTTATGATGATGTACTCAGAGCTGCGACTCGGATTAACTCCTGGTTCTACAGAGAATAGAAACATTAAAGCAGCTACGTTTTTTTCCTCTGCAACGTATGTTAAAGGACCAATATGTAATATATTTACTGTAATAAATCATAAAATGACCATGATATGTCATCAGAGATGAAGGAAACATGCTGAATTGAAATACTGGCTTCTCCAACAACCATGTTACAGCCAGTATGTTCTCCTTTGAAATTTCCATTCTGGTCCAGAATGTCTGTTTTTGTTTTGGCCGGTGTGATCCAGTCCACTGACCATTTCCACACTCGTTGAGGTAACGTTAACTGTGTGTGGCCTTCAAAGGCAACCAGAAGGTTGTTAATAATATTAAAAGTTGCCTAAAGGTGTTAAACAAACGCAGAGAAAACATCCCCCGATTTGTCTCCCACTACCTGGATGAGCTTCCACGTGTAACTTTTAACAACATGGATGTCTCAAACCTGCTCTGCAAGATGGAGCGTCTGCACAGTGAAGTTAGCACGCTAAGGCACGCAGTAAAACTTCAGGCAGACATCGGCGAGGACCTGCGTATTGTTACTACGACCATTGATCGCAGAGTTGCCGTTATGGAGTGATATATGGAACCGAGTCATGACGGAGAGCATGGCCTGGATGTATCGAGTGACGCTGGAGACGCTGAAGGCGTTTGCGGGAGTGTACCGATCAGAGCCGCTGCTGTGGCTAACTGCGCGGAGTTGCTGGCGGCTGGGGCCGTTCCTGGTTCCTCTGTGGCCGGGGATAACAGCAGTGTTGTACCAGCCTCTGCATCTCGCACGGATTTAGCCTTGGGAGTCTGTCGGGCAGTAGTGGCTTCCACTGTGAACGCATGTGTGAGCCCCGGAAGGGCCGCCAAACTCTCCGAAATGGAGCTATGTTGTGAAGCAGGGCCGACGTATGAGGAATTATAACAAGGGCCAGTCTTCCCCAGCTGAACAACGTGCTGATAAACCTGTGCAGAGGAGGCTGAAGCCTACTGCTGGCACTGGGGCGCAAGAAACTATAAAAGTGGTTCAGACAAAGTTGGTAAGTGTTTTTACTACCAAATTCTAACCAGACCTTGATGCAGAGACGCGTCTAACTATCTTAAAGAAAAGCTTGGCCGTGACATTAACTGTCAACGTATTGTCACTGCGAGCAACAGATGCAGCTCATTTAGAGTGTGCGATGAATGCAATGATGTTATGGAAATGTATAACCCGGAGCTCTGGCTGTGTTGTGCGGCGTTACTATGAGCCACGCAAGGCAGGAGTTACAGAGATTGGTGCTAGCACAGTGATTTCTACACTTGGTGCAAATGTGCCGACTGGTGCTACGGCCGCGCTGACCACTTAACTCTGATGCGTGTTGTATCTTACAACTGTCGAGGGCTGCGCGCTGGCAACACCCCAGGATACAGGGCCAGTCGTATAGTTGTTGACAACTTATTGCAAAACTGTGACATTCTACGTTTACAAGAACCTTTTTTACCAAACAGGATCTGGGAAAATTTAACTCTTTTAGTGACAATTTCCACGGGGCTGGAGAATCCACAACTGATCTTACTATGGGAATAGTGAGAGGAAGGATAGCAGAAGGTGTGGCTAGCCTATGGCACAAAAGGTTGGACTCAGTGATAAGTGTCATCAGGTCTGAAGCCGACTGGTGTATCGCATAGTGTGCAGAGTGCATTATCCTTAATGTATATACACCCTATGAGTGTCAACAGAATGAGGATGTATATTTGAATAGACTTGCTTTTAGAAGTTCCTTTATTCATGATAATCATTCCACAAGTGTTTATGTAGTTAGTGATATGAATATGCTGACATTTCAGATAAGTGTTCATTGTTTGCTAAACACATGTTGCAGTTTTGTGATGATAACAATCTTATATTATCCAGTCAACTGCTCTTACCTGCAGATAGCTATTCGTACATAAGTGAAGCCTGGCACTCAACATCATGGCTTGACCATTGCATTTGCACTGCTGATGCCCATGCTACTCTGCGATCAATGGAAATACTATATGAGACTGCCATGTCTGATCATGTATCATTGATTATGAGTCTGATATTGATAATCTTCCTGAGATGACTCATGAGGTCATTAGATCCTGTAAGGCTAAGTTAGATTGGGCTAAGCTCACTAATGAGGATGTCTTGTCATACTACCAAAGAACTGATGACCTCTTGAGTGATGTACATCTATCCAAAGGTGCAGTTATGTGTGCTGATGTAAACTGTAAGGACATTTCTCATCATAAAGCCCCCTGTGCTATGTATGATGGTATTGTGGGAGCTGTGTATGAGGCTAGCAGATCATACTTTACAACATCAAGCCAGGTTGGAGCAAGCATGTGGCTGCACATCATGCTGAAGGTAAGGAAGCTTTTAAGGCTTGGGTTCTGGCAGCTAGTCCCAGACAGGGGCCGGTCCTGGACTGGAAAAAGCTCACTAATGCTAGGTACAAATATGTGGTTCATTATGTTTCCAAACACAAACAAGTTATGAGAGCGGACTCTACGGCTGAAAGCTACTTTGTAACAATCTCACTGACTTCTGGAAGGAGGTGAGAGCTCTGAACAGGGCCAATACACCGCTACCATGCCCTATAGGGAGTTTCTGGCGCCGATAACATAGCTGAGTTGTGGAGGAAGCATTACTCTGTTTTATTTAATTGTGTTAAAAGTGACCCCTACAAAGTGGGTAATATTGCTAACAGTGACACATTGGGAATCCCAACCAATGCAGTTTATCAAGCAATAACACAGCTATCTGACAATGAAGCAAGTGGTTCTGATCATATCACTGCAGAACATCTTAAGTTTACAAGCCTAAAGGATGCAGCTCTTCTTGCCATTTGTTTTACGGGGTTTAGGACTCATGGACTGTTGCCAGACTCTATGTTGTCTATTACTCTTGTGCCTGTCATCAAGGACAAAGCTGGCAAGGTTGGGAGCCTGGATAATTACAGGCAATTGCACTAGCCAGTGTGGTATCTAAAATCATCGAGAGGATTTTATTAGAGTGTTTATGTAAATATCTTGGTACCACAACCAGTTTGGCTTCAAGGCTAAGCGTGGCACTGATTTGTGTATATATGCCTTGAAAGAAGCAGCCGAAAGCTACAAAAGGCAAAACTCCTCTGTTGTAATTGGTTTTATTAATGCATCGAAGGCTTTTGACCGAGTAAATCACCAAAAGTTGTTTCTGAAATTGAGTCAAAGGTGCGTGTCTGACAACATTATAAGAACCTTGGCATATTGGTATGCCAACCAGAATATGCAGGTCAAATGGGGCAATCGAGTCTCCGATCCCTTTGGTGTTAGTAATGGAGGAAGACAAAGGGGGGTTACTTTCAGCAGCCCTCTTTAATGTGTACATGAATGAGTTATTTGACCAACTAAGAGGCTGTAAACAGGCTGTATGATTGGTAACACCCTGGTAAACCATTTTATGTATGCTGACGATCTGGCTATTATCTCTCCAAGCAGTGCTGGGTTTCAACAGCTGCTGAATATATGCTCCGAGTATGGGGTCAGATATGACATGCAATACAATGCAAAAAAGAGTGTTGTCATGATCTGTAGAACAAAAGAAGATAGTGACCTCAACTTTCCGGCTTTTTATCTATCAGGACAACTGCTATGTGTTTGTAATAAAACTAAATATCTGGGGCACTTTATTACAGATCAAGTGTCTGATGATGACATGCACAGGCAATGCCGTATATTATATGCTCAAGCTGACATGTTGGCAAGAAAATTCTACATGTGTTCAGACCATGTCAGGATAGGTCTCTTTAGAGCCTATTGCACTCCCCTCTATACTGCCCCCCCCCTCCCTGTGGGCCAAGTTTAAAAAGGCGAGCATGCATCAGCTTCAGGTTGCCTACAATGACTGCATGCAGATATTACTTAAGAAACCCAGGTGGTGTAGTGCTAGCGAGCTGTTCTGTAATGCAGGTGTCAACACTTTCCAGGCTCTGTTGAAAAACCTAATGTATAAATTTATATGTTGACTAAATGATTCTAAGAACGCCATTATCATGCTACTGTCACATCCTTGTTTTAGTGTTATATGATACCAGTCACCCATGTGGAAACACTGGTATAACTGTCTTTTATAAAAAAGAAGCAGTTTCTATTTTAATGTATGTATTGTTGTATGCTTTTTTAATGGACTTCAAGTCTGTCAATAAAGATCAACTGAATTGAATTGAATTGAATTTAATTGAATTGATAATGCTCCTTTAACTTTACATCTGTTTTCACAAATGCTTCATTGGGGACCAACAACGCACTTGGACGGTTCCAGACATGTCGACTAACGCAGTCTCACTGAAATTACAGGAAAATGTCACATCGTTCACACAAGTTAAAGCACAGTTTAAAGAGCTTTGAATGGTCGGAAGACAATGCAAGTCCATTTATCATTTACCACAATTTGTTTTGCGTGAAATTATCAGCTTATTTCCACTTTCCCCTGGTGAGTGGCACCTATTCATTTTGAAAGAGCGACGGCCGATGGGGAAACTTCCTCACTCAGTAAATCAGGGACAGACTTTCACGTTTATAGTGCTGGCCCTGCTTTACTGCGGTCCAGCCAGAAGGAGAAACTCATGACCATATTTTTGTACTGATGGAAAGTGTTGGGTTTACATGAACAACAAACAGCATCAACTGCAAATTAAAACAGCAGCACATCAGAAAATAGGGAGAATCATAACTTAAATATCATCAACTATTTTGTAAAACATGAGAAATGATGAGCCTCAGACACTATTTATTACTTTATAATTGAGTTTTTTCCTCAAAACATTTGAGGAAATTGAAATGTGTTTACTGTCCTGCCCTAACATCAGACAGGACTTGTTTAACAGTTAGTGTTTGTACCTTGAAGTTGATTTGCTGGGCCAACTCTTTAGCCTTGTGGTCCTCTGCACTGGGGTTGCTGTTGGGGGTCAGTGCCAGGAGGGCAGAGTGCATGGAGCAGCCACATGCCTCACAGCAGAAGTCCTGGGACCTGCCAGAGAGCACATGGTACATGGGGAGTTCATCACAACATGCAACAAAGGCCCCTGGCTGGAATCAAACTGGGGACCCCTTACATCCACTCTTGCAACATATAACAGCTGTGTGACCATAGTTTTGCCCCCATTTCTTTTTCAGCGATCAACAAGTCAAGTAGGAAGTAACGAAGATGAAGAGGTCTGGAGGTATCCGTCTGTGTACCGGCTGCCGGGTTGGCTACATCCTTCTGTCAGACCTTCATCCCAGCTGTGAATCCCGCCTCGGCGCTGTTCACACCGGCACCAGCACTTACTCCGCAGATGCTTGCCAGTTCTGTGCTCGCTTGCCTACGGAAGAGCCGCGGCGGATGACTTCACGGCTCTTCGTGTCGAATGTGGCGGGGGTGACAGCTTGGCAGACCGTCAGGGTACCTTGCCAACGGACGAGCTGGACATCTTCGCCTGTGACTTCCTGGACATCCCGGATGAGGACCACTGGCGGGCACAAGTCACCCTTTCTCTGTCAATAAACTGATGTACAACAACCCCAGTCTCCAGTGCTTGATGGTGGAATGTGTGTAGCTGCTTGTCAGATTGCACAGGGTGACGTGCATGCAGGACTATTAAAGTCCAATAAAAACGTCCATAGTTTAAAAGAAAGCATTTCAAAGATTCAGAGACCTTAATTTTTTTTTAAGTTGCTTGTGACAGCATCAGGCCATGTGATGAATACCAGGTCCCTCCACGCTATAAGGCTTCCTTCCTTTAAGTTAACTTGTGCATCAAATATTCCATCACACCTGCCAATACTTTTTACCAACCAGCTTGTACAATAATTACATTTTTCACTGATATATGTCATGCTACCTGTATGCAATTATACAGTGGCTCATGCTTGTAATTCATCATGAAGTGTAAATAAGTTTGAAATACAATCAACACTGATGTAATGCCTTAGCCGCAACACCTTATCTTAAATTCGTAATGTAACAGCTGCATTATTGTCTTATTCTAATAAATGTGTCCACTCTGTCTACGGGTCATGCTACCTTTTCTCTCGCACCTTCCTTCGTAGAGATTTGGGAAACCCAACTCCAGCAAAACAGCATAGTGTATATCTGGGAAAGCATAGCGTTGTACATAAAAATGACTTACAGAAACTAATAATTTCAACGCTTGTTTCTGAGTCCAACTGAATGTAAACACAGAAATGAGTCCTCTGAATTCACCATTTTAGCTAATTGCATAAGAATCTATTTCCAGGGCAACTTACCGGCTAACCCAACAAGCAGCCTGTTCATGTACTGTAGGCACGACGGTTGCTTTACATGTCGTGTGAGGCTGAGGGTTACCGTTCTTTGCTTGCTACAATATACTTTGTTTAGGAGTCTGCCTTACCCTAATCTCGGGGAGTATAAAGTTAGCATGACTCATGGTCAGAAGGAACAAACAGCAACAATGGACCCATGTTAGCCCATTTCATGTTGTTGCCCTAACCAAGCTGCAGTGAATGATGTCTCTGAAACTGTGGTAGCGGTTTTTACAAGCAGTTCATTTGATGTTACGATCAAAGAAACAATGTGAGTTGTTATTTCTGTAACTTGACTTACAACATGTACCAAGTAGTCTATGTAGCTAGCTACTGTAGGTAGCTATATAGAGAGAGGACGTCCCCATTCTTAAAGCTGCAATAGGCAGTACATTTTTGGCATCATTGGGCAAAAATCCCATAATAACCTTTCAGCATATTGTAATTCAAGTGTTCTGAGATAAATAAGAGAGATAACTAGACTTCTGCTCCTCCTCATGGCTCTGTTTTCAGGCTTTAGAACATCTAGGCCGTGACGGGAGACTTTGACCAATCACAGTCATTTCAGAGAGATAGTGTTCCTATTGGCTGTGCTCCGGCTGGTGAGCAGTGCTTGGTATTTCCTCAACTGATCTCAACATGGCTGCCAGGTCACAAACTTTCTCCTTTTACAGCTAAACAGTACACTACAAGATGATTCTGAGAACATGTGAGGAGAGAAATAGGCATCAACGTAACATAATATTGATTCATATCTGATCAGCGCTGCCTAGTTTGACTGTTTCATCGGAGTTCGCAAGTGATTGGCAGCTGCTCAGAGACGGCAGATGGACAGCAGACTCCAGATCAGCTCTGACTGCTGGTTTTCCTCCGGTCTGTGAAATCTTGCAGATGCCATTAGGAGCAACGGAGGACACCGGAGGACACCGGAGGACACAATGGGAACGTGATTTTTTTCAGATTACCTGTCTCGTGCACTACTGTCAGGATATTGTGACTGTCTAATAAAAATAACTTTTTTTAAATCACATTTGCTCCATTTCGATTAACAACAGAGATCACACTAAGCGGTCCTACGACGCTGGTTATCAACTCGGTAAATCAACCCAGGGTTTCTCAGTCTGGTTATGAGCGCGTTCACATGAACGGGGAGGTGTTTGCAGCATCTGACCAATCACAAACATGGACAAGTCCACAGATTTGCAGACAGACAGGCAGAGTGGCACATTTTACAAAGAGTAAACTATATTAGACAAATAAGAAGAAGTTAAACACATAATGAGACTAAAAGTAACACAGTTGAAGCTGCCAGATGGAGGAAAGACAGTTGGCAAAAGAAAAAACTCCAGATGTGTGAATGCGTAAATTAACAGAGTTATTAATTTAATGGAACACTCAAAAGTAAGATTTACTCGTCTAGATATAAATAGCTTTTAAATGTAGAACGGATGACTGGATTACACCTAATCATGCCCAGTAATGTGGCGTGTATGACTATTTGAACCTTCTTTCAGCTGCATCCCCCCTCTCAGGTGGTGTGGCCAAGAGGTAGCCAATCAACAGAGTCACAGTTGTGCCGTGGTTAACACCAACAAAGAAAAAGAAAGCAGACTCTGATTTACTCCGGCATTTAAAAGTTACATTTCACAAAGTTAGCAGCCTGTGCTGTGGGAGGCACATTGATTTATCTGCCAAAGAAAAATTTACCATCATCTGGTGTTCTGCCAATGGTAATTTGGCACCTTGATTATGAGTTGTACAGATTATATATATAGCTGCCCATACTTTTCAGGGCTGAATCCTGTAAACAACTGTCAGAAAACCCAGCTTCAAAAGCTATGCGCATCTATGTGTAAATAAGGGTGTGGCACTGGCTGTCTGTTTGTATTGTGTGGCACAGTCAAATACCAGGTCCCTGCTAAGGGTTAAGACCGTTGCGTGTACCTTTTCGCCCTCATGTCAGTCCTGACAGCAAAGCTAAATGCAATATTGTTAAGAGAAGGTTCAACACAGCCGCTTAGTGCAGTGATGTGGAGAAAACATCAAGATGCAACACATTAAAGCGGTTTCTGTGGATCTGTCTTAGAAAAGCTAATCGCCCCTCGCATCAGCTAATGGGCTGATGTTACAGCTGTGAAGAGGAGGGATGAATCATGCTCTGAGGAACACCACATCATCACTGCGGTGCTCCTCAGGCTAAAGGTGGCGTGGACAGATTTGGATACATTATGGTATTAAATGATCCAAATCAGTGTTTTCCTCCGGAGCCAAACTGAAATTGGATTCTATTCAAGTGAAGTCAAGATGTAGTCGGGGAAGAAGCTGGGCTTATTAGGCATCAGACAGTTTGCAAGGCACGGTGAATGTTCTCTTACGCTCTTCTTGTCATGTCACACAGCTTAAACAGGTATTCAGGACTACAGTCTCCAAAAGCAGATGCCATGTAGACAGTCTCCATGGTTTATGACTGTTTGAACCCTGTTAGGCAGACTTTCTGATCATCAAGAACACATCCGAGCTGAACTGGAGATTTGGTTTGTAAAGTCTGAGATTCATACTGAGAGGACAGCAGCACGTTGGAGATGTTGTGCCAACCATTGGTCCAGA
>CAKAOH010041797.1:0-18289 GCA_916701665.1 Sebastiscus tertius | reverse complement strand
GTGTTAACAGGTTAGAGCAGCCACACTGCGTCTCAGCTGCGTCTCTTCTAGAGAATAGAGGTCTCGCTTATTTTTGACGCTTGACGCTTGACGTTTGACGCTTCAATGCGTGCCGCGCGGTTCACAGCAGTGAAAGTGATCTATTGACTGTATATTGACACCATATCAGCAACATTACTACAGTTTCGATGTCTCCATCTGTAGAATATGTCACAGACATGAAAAAAAAGAAAAGACTTATTTTTAAATCAACACTTCCTGCTTTCATTTTAAAAAAAAAAAAAAGCCCTCAAGCGTTTTTTTCTATAGACAGAATTCCTTCATTTGTTAACACAAGGCTTTTATTCTGAAATATGTGCCGGACAGTGTTGTATAACATGCAGTGACTTGTAGAGCTCCATGAATGAATATAGTACCAGGTTTTGATTGTGGATTATTAATGTTATTTACAAATTACTACATGTTGCTTAACCTTTCTCTGTCTAAAATAAATATAAATGATATATAATGAAATTAAATGGCCAATATGAAGGCAAACTCTATGTAGAAAGAAAGCGCTGACAGCAGCAGCTGCAGCAGCAGAAACGCTGCCGCCACGTGACGATGCAGCCTTCGCGCGACAACGTGGCCTCCACGCGACAACGTGGCCTCCACACAACGCGCTCCTGACGTTACCAGTGTGGATGAAGCGTAATGGGGGGACAGCAGAACACAACACAAATTAAGACAGGACCCCACTGGTTTGAATTTCAGTCCGCCTCTGAGGAGGTGGGGGGTTGTGTGCTGTAATTAAAGGTGACCATTCCTGAAACACTATGCTACGTCACCACCGGGTGTCCTGGATGAAAGCATCAGCTAAGAAGCCTGAGATGACGATGTAACCTTTAAAAGTCATGACTGTAAACGGGGTCACTGAGTCTGTCTCCTGTAATGACCAGTTAGATCAATGGAACTGTGTAGGAGGCACGACGTTTACTGTGGTGAGAGGGATGGAGGTTACATCCATCCATCCTGACTGACGGACATAAGAGCCCTTTCCCCCCCCCTCATCAAGCCAGGAGAGTGGTATAGCATCATGCCTCATCCTCCTCTTGTTACAGCGTTGTCTCTCTCATCTCTCCTGTCTCTTTTTCTTCTTATCTTCCTCTGAAACACTTCTGTCTTGTGCTGCCTTTTGTCTTTTTCTCTCCTTAATTATCCTTCAAACTGATTCCTTTTAGAGTCATTCAGGCTGATACACCGGTATGCTGATATACCTAGCTAATACTGTAAATGTCACCCAGCTGATATGATGGTTTCTTTCTTGTGCTCTCTCTACCACTGCTGCTGACTGATAATTTCATCAGCCTTTTTTTCATTAGAGTGTCAAAGCCTTAGTCTCCTTAAAGCGCCAGTAGACAAGATTAGAGCAAATATAATTAAAAAAAGGTTATTTTTATAAAACGGTCACTATATCCTGATAGTACATTGTGTTCCTCAGTGTCCTCCGGTGCTCCTAATGGCATCACACAGATTTCACAGACCGGAGGAAAACAACCAATCAGAGCCGAGCTGGAGCCTTGCCGTCTCTGAGCAGCTGTCAGTCACTCACGAACTCCAATCAAATGGTCAAACTAGGCAGCGCTGACTACTGGCAACCCTGCTGCCCGTAGTCTACTGTTAAATCTAGAAAATACAGCAATGTACTGTAATTCTGCACATAGTGCTGTGTGTTTTTACAGTAGCATGTTGTAAAGTTGATGAAAGTTGTAGGACTACTGTAAATTAGCTGTAAACTACTGGCAACCCTGCTGCCAGTAATTTACTGTTAATCTGCAGGACAAAATTTTACAGTGCACTGTAAACAGTTGCTGTTAATTTAGAGCAGGATTTCAACAGTATTAACCTGTTATTGCTAAAAACAGTGCTTTACTGTTAATACAAAAGAAAACCTGTTAAATTACACTCATAGGCCGTTTTTTAACTGAACTATAATGCATTCTTCAAAAACAACTGTCAACATCAGCTGTCTAAAGTCTCATCAGTAACAGTTTCATGCAGGATTTGTTGACTTCTGGGACCTGGTCTGCTCATGTGAGGCTCGTACATTATACATGATTGTAAAATCAGTGAATTAGCTTTATTGTTCTTCATCACATGTTGTTCTGGTTTCATTCTGTGCTCGCAGCAGCTAGAGACACACATTTTGGGAAAAGTGTCAACAAGTCTATTAAAGCCTTTTTCCTAACAACCTTTAATTGTATTAATGTGACTATTCCTGTCTGTAACCTGCAAAGTCTATTCATCTAGGCAACAAAATAATGTTTATTCAAATGTATGTAAAAAATACAACCTAAATGGTGCATTAAAACCAATCAGTGAGATAAAAGAACGGTGAAGAGCAGCTCTATAATGTTTCTTTAAACAGTAAATTAACTGTAAAATACTGTGAAATTAATAAAAACAACAGTTCAAACTGTATTTTTCATTAACAGCACAAAGCTGTACATTTCTTCGACAGTGTAATAATGTTAATTTGACAGTAACATAAAGGAACCCTGCTGCCAGCTCTTTACTGTTATTTTACTGGGACATTCTTAACAGTGTGCAATTACGCACGCCCTCTCTCTCTCTCTCTCTCTATCTCTCTCTCTTCACCACACACACACACACGCTCTCACTCTTCGTGGGAGTAAGAAGTGTGTAAGTAAAGAAGGGAAGAGAGAAGAGGAGAGAGAGAGAGAGAGTGATTCCAGGTCTCTCTCTGCTGCTCTCTCCACTTTGGGTACCCAGCAGTCTGACTCAATGGGGCTTTAGCACTAAGGGGTTAAAACACGCTAAAATAAAATATATTTATTCACCCCTGAAAGCCCTTTTTAGTGTTTAGGTTTTGTGCATTACGACAGACAGACATATAGGTTAACTCATCCAGGACAGTCTCCAGAGGCGGTTCCTTTCTGTGTCTGTCGCCTCCAGAAGGTTCAGTCGGTTTCCTCTCGTCGGCTGGCTTTCTGTGAGAGGATAACTTCCACCAGGTCCTACATCCACAGCTCAAGCTCCTGCGACACTATGGATACTGGAGATACCTTCAGGAAGAAACGGAGACCATGGCGCATGGAGCTCTCATCCTTCGCCTTGGTAACTGTGATGCTCGCCTTGTGCCAAACGACCGTGGCTCGGGCAGGTAAGACGGTTTCTCTTAATTATTATTAATAGTTGTGATGTTTTGAACGAGTCTGTTTATTTGCATCCTTTTTTTTTTCTTCATTCTTCACTGTCTCACCTGGATTTACATGTGCGTAAAATCCGTACCGCATAGCATCCATTATCGGACACTTGCGCACCTGACGTTTCATTTTCCCCTAGAAATGTGGTTGCGAGCAACAATATCCAAATAAGTTCATCTTTTTGGAGCTGTTGTTTTTTTTCTGCATATTTGCTACTCGATAACTGACAGAAGACAGCTGGGAAATACGAATGTGATGCGAGGGAAATCCAAGTGTCCGATAATGGACCTAATGTACCCTAAAGGTCCATCCCATAAAAACACACGAATAAAAAAAATACAATAATTGCAGTCTTTTTCTGTTTGTTATTTATTGAAAAAAGTTTTTTTTCTTATCGGGTAGCTGAAATCTCGCCAGCCTTTAACATACCCTGTCCGATAATGGATGTTACGCACGGTCAGTATGACCACAGTGTAAAGACGTTATAATAAAAGCCTATTAATTGCTTGTTTCTGGAGGAAAACAGAACAAATGTTATGTTTCGAATAAAAGTTTAGTTCTCGCTCGATTTGGACATCATTCCCTCGGCTGTGTCCGTGCAGACAGGCTGACAGGTGTCATTTAGTCTGCAAATATTTCAGGCATCCAGGTGCTTTTTTTTTTTGTCATTTGGAAAAAATGAAAGTCTGATGTTGACTTTTCCTGTTTATCTTAATTTCACCACTAAGAATCCCGTTCAGTTTTGACAGGATGGGGCTCATTTTACTGCACTTCTGTGCGTAAAGTCCATAGGGGGGGCATGGTGTATAGGACTATAGGAGGTTTTATATAATATTTTCAGTATTGCAACTGAACGTTGGTCTGTAAGTAAAGTGGGCTCAGAGTTTACCAGTTCAGCCTGTGCACCAGTCCGACCATCACTGCCTCTGCTTGTCCAGGGAGGAGGGATTTCTGCATCAGGATGTGACAATAAGCTCATGGAAAGTTGATTTTTCCACCTTGGAGAACAACATTTGTATTCGTTTTTATACCAAAGATAATATAGTTCTACATTCATATTAAGAAGAATGGTTTAGACATTGATTGAGAACATTTTGATCAGTAATATTGTACTTTTATGTTCTTTTGCTATTGATTCACCTGAGTCCAGATCAGTCCAGATCAGTCCAGATTAGTCCAGATCAGTTCAGATCAGTCCAGATTAGTCCAGATCAGTTCAGTATGGATCAGATCAGATCAGATCAGATCAGTCCAGATCAGATCAGTCCAGATCAGTTCAGTACAGATCAGATCAGATCAGATCAGATCAGATCAGTCCAGATCAGATCAGATCAGTCCAGATCAGATCAGTCCAGATCAGTCCAGACCAGTCCAGATCAGACTTTTGATGCAGAATGGCACGCCATGGAAACACATCAAATTAATGCATTCGTGTTTGGGTTTTTTCAGAGTGCAACAACACGACTAGAAATTGTGATGACATGTTTTGAGTTGTATAATTCATTTTTTTAAATGATGAATTTGTGATTTTAGTTCGACTACAGTGGATCTGAAGCTGTTTGTTTTTACCTATTGTTTTATAATATTAAGCTTTTGGCTGAGACACATCATGCAGAAGGTTTAATTTACGCACAGGTTTTATTTTGTGGGGAAATAAATTTACCTCAGAAGTTTCAGTTGACAGATGATCAATGGCTCTTTATTTGTAACATAAGTTGCCCTCCTCCACTGGTGTATTCTTTGGCCCCGTTTCCAATTTCAGATTGCGAGAGGCGATTGCACCTTCCCGTCGTCTCCCGTGTGTATTTTGGAGGAGGAAGACTGAGACATTTTTTTGCTTTTTATGAATAGGTTATTATGCGGCGGAGCACCTCGGTCACAGGGGTTTGGGAGTGAAAGCGTTCAGTGTGTCTCCGTGTCTATGTGCGCTTTGTACACTTTCTGTTTGTATATATGCGTTTGTAAGCTATGGATGTTATTTTTCTTCCCCTATTTCAGGGTGTGGAAATGTATGCCACATCTGTGTGAATGTGCCTCTGTGTGCGACACCTCGTGCAGCAGGTTGCATCTTAAAGGTCCCATATTGTAAAAAGTATGATTTTCATGTCTTTTATATCATAAAGCAGGTTTAAGTGCTTTATAAATACTGTTAAACCATCAAAACGCTCAATACACGGAGAAATACACACTGCCCGTATTCAGAAATTGTGCTTTTGAAACAAGCCGTTAGGATTTCTGTCCATTTGTGATGTCACAAATATACAATATTTAGACCATTACACGGTTTTAAAACATTCTAAATGTGTCCCAGTTTGTTTCCTGTTGCAGTGTATGTGAATGACATCAGCTGACAGGAAGTAAACATGGACCCAAACTGTTGCCTAGCAGCGCAATTTCGTTGAAATGCACTAAAACGGAGTGTTTCAGACAGAGGGTGAATACAGGTATATTCAAGCAGACATTATGAGGAAAATAAAGTTGTTTTTTTAACATTACAGGATGTAAACATGTTCTAGTAGAAACACAAAATACAAGTATGGACCTGTAAATGAGCACGATATGGGACCTTTAAAGGATGCTTATTGAGGCACAGGGAGTGCGCGCTGAAGAGCTCGAGTGGTGGTGGTGGTGCAGCAGTGCAGATGTTTAGTGTAAACTATATAGCAGCGCCCCACCCAAGCAGTGAAAGACCGATTTAGAGAAGAGAGTGGTCACAATCTCTCATGTTTATTCTCTCTTTTCCATGGGAGAATGAAGACTAGAAAAAAAGGAGGAGGAGGCACCCGGAGAGGCCGAGAGAGGCATGAAAGCCGAGTTCTGTTCAAAGGAGGAGAGAAAATCAGAGGGCAATATTTTCTTGACATGGATGTTCCTCAACCTCATTTCAAAGCAGAGCGCTCCTCAAAGGGCAGTCTGTCTCAGTTTGGCTAAACATAACTTAACCCTGCTCTCTCTCTCTCTCTCTCTCTCTCTCTCTCTCTCTCTGCTGGTGAATAGAGCTACTATATGTGGTGGAGCAGCAGCCTTTTGACAGCTCATTCCTGTGACTGTATGGAAGTGTGTGGTATTTCAGGCTTCTGTTGGTCACATGTGACCCAGCCCGCCTGGCAGCTTTAACCTTGCCCCTTTGATTTTTTTTCCCCTTTGCTTTGTCATCATTTTCCCATGAGCCCTTGTGGCTCTGGCGACCCACATCCATACCTCTTCCTCCTGTCTTTTTTTTGTTTTTTTTACCTGTTGCCCTTTAATGAGTCCACTTTGATCATTTTGCACTGGTTGGCCTCGGCTATAGTCAGATGCCTCATCCCCATCAGATGTCAGCGTTGCACATCATAACGCTGAGATGAAGAGCTACAAGCTGTCACAATAAGATGTTACCTTAATTTGGTGGGCCGGACTTGGCGGTTGACTTTGTAACTCACATTTCTTCAGCAAAAGGAGATTTAGTTGTTGCATTAAGACCTCGTATATCAACAAACTGACAGTCGCACAGCAATATTGATTTGTGTACAGAGACACGAATGAAGAGGGATGAGGTCGGGGTGGACGGGTGGGTCAAAAAACACAGGACTTTCACCGTGGAGACTTGTTGTTTGTGTCCCGTGTGAAACCAGAAGTCAAAGTTGATTTATTTGTAACGTAACGTCCCTTCTTAAGTTACGGCACTTCCAGAGATATTTTAAATCAAACCGTGAGCTTTTCCTAAACCTAACTAAGCAGTTTTATTTTGAAAAGACTGGAGCGCAAATTGACACGTGCGCCACGTGTTGCTGGACATTCGTCAGAAAAACGCATGACAAAATACGTTGTTGAAAGTCGTGCTGAGTGTCACGAAAAAAAGGGAAATTCATGTCTATGTACATGAATCAAATACAACACAGGACTTTTACCCAGGAGACTTGTTGTTCGTGTAAAACCACAAGTCAAAGTTGATTTATATGTCACCTAACTTCTTAAGTTCCAGCACTTCCGGAGTTATTTTAACCCAAACTTCAATCTTTTCCTAAACCTAACTAAGTAGTTTTATTTGGAAAATCCTGGAGCGTCACGTATTGCTGGACAATACGTTGTTGAAAGTCGTGCCGAGCATCACGAAAAATTCCTGCCTATATACGTGAATCAAATACATTAAATTTCGTGACTATTTCCTGACCTGCCGTGCGACTGTGTTGGACACTTACTAGACTTTTTGCCCTGAGCGAAGCCTCCCCGGAAAAAAACATACTCTCATTCTTCTGCATTTAAAACTGCCTCCTTTGCCAAGATTGACAAACCCCACGCAGCCACAGCTCAACCCTAAACTTAACCACGAGTAATGTAAGGTTGCTACGTTGGTGGTGGAACACAACCTGGGAGGACAGGCTGTCTGGGACACTGAGTTCAGGGCAACAAAATTCCCCTCGTCTCTTGTTAGTATATATTAATTTAATAAACACTGTCACCGCTAACGCTGATGATTATAAAATAGATTAGTTTGAGTGGGAGCTGTGTGGGATTTCCTTTTCATATTCAACACTTTAAATCAACTCTTCCTTTTCAGAGCCACTAATCAGGAGGCTCAGGTCTCTTTTTGCCCTGGAAACTATAGACTACATGCTATAGACGCCCTCACCATCACTCTCAGTCTCTCAGTGGCCTCAACCACAAATAAATGGCATCATTTGCATGAAGAGATAAGACCCAGACTGTGGTTGTAAAAGAAGTCAAAAGCTGAGAAACACATTAAGACTTCATGACGTCCCCTCCAGCTGAGAACTCGTAAAACAATCCTTTCTCAGACAAAACCACAGTCACACTACAGACTGAAGGGAGCACAAGATAGAGTCCTTCCTTCTTCCTTCTTGGTTTCATAGGTGATGATTTGGTGGTTTGTGTGTGCGGGTAGTTGAGCATCGTTCCTCCGAGGCATTCATGTACAATGTACGATGTACAAGAGGACGGGACAGGAGAGCGTGCCAGCCGACTTTATAATGACAGGCTGCCCGTATAGGACGCTATTCCTAGTCACTGTTATTTCGTGCTTCTAGGAAGTCGGTGTAGGAGGGTGCGGAGACCAGCTGTGAGCTTTTTGCATGTACAATGTTAATGTACTATCTCTTTTCCAGACGTCAGTACGGTCTGTCCATTTGAAAATGGTTTGTTGCTTTAGGATAGTTGTTGGACTGGGATGAGCGGAGAGGGTTAGTCCGTCATGTATTAGTAGACAGAGGAGGCTTAAAGTATAGAAAACGTGCCAAACAGTACTTGATCACAGGGACGTACCTCTCCTATCTGGGAATATGTGAAGTGGCCTGATGCAGTAATCCCCAATGAAGTGGGCTGGAGCCTATCCCAGCATGCACTGCGGCGGAAGCACATGGTATGACGGGAGAGAAAATGAAAGCAAAAGTAACCCAATCATTGCATCCTGCCACCCTGACTGTGCACAGTGTATTATACTATTAACCATCAGATGCCATGAGCATAAAGGAATTAGTGATGGGGGCATTAGTGCAGGAACGTCAGCTGATGTACGGAACAAGGACAGCAGGATTTCTAGTATTCATTACATGTGTTCTTCAGAGTTCACATTGTGCATCTCCCTCTATCCAACCATCTCCTCACTCAGATAAATTACATCTCTAAAGATTTGTGACGTGGGGATTCCCACACTGAAAAGGTGTCGCTATACAGACAGTGATGATGAGTATTATTATGATGTGATGCTGTTGATCCACTGCTGTTACACTAAGTCTGGCTAGACTCTGAGATAAATGTAGGTATTCAGATATACCACTAGTCACTGTTATTACATATATATATATATATATATTATAGCACATCACACTGTTTCACATTTAAGTTTGTTTGACTGTTAGGATTAGACCAATAGATTGTTGGATTGGAGATAGAGATGTGTGTTTTTTGGCACGTTTTAGGTTATTATTTATAAATTCTGTTAATATCTGAGGGCAGATTATAATTTGATTTCTTGTTTTGCCTTGTCTTACTATTGGCAGCTTCAAATCAGTCATATTGTCAACAGTAAAATTGAATATCAGTTGAACCCATAGACTGTATATATATCATTTATATAGATGGTGTCTCCTCTTCCTCCCACTGTACCAAAGTGAAGCCAAAATCTGGCCATTCAGGAGCCGAGCACGGCCGCAGCTTGTTAGCGTGAGCCACCTAGCTGCTATGTTAGCACCAACACACTAAACAACTAACCGTAATACCTCTAAACTACATCTATGATCAAACTGACGCATGTTCTATTACACAGACTCGTGACGGTTATGGAAAGTTAAAGTTCCGTCTCCTCTCTCGTACATATTCCTGAGCGACTACTTCATTTAGAGCGGCTGTCGATCACGATGTAACACTTGAACAAATATCAGCGTGATAAGATCGACCTAAAATGACAGAAACCATCTTTGGGAAAAATAGATTTGCTGTGTGACTTTTTAGTTTGCCCCATGCAGCCGTCAGTCCAAAAGACCTGTGGCGTTTCTAATTTGTGCCCTCACTGACTGTCTGTCATATGTGATGGTATGGTACAGGGAACCACTGACTGGTCAGGGCCCTGTGGTCCCCTGTAGGCCCTGTGGTCCCCTGTAGGCCCTGTGGTCCCCTGTAGGCCCTGTGGTCCCCTGTAGGCCCTGTGGTCCCCTGTAGGCCCTGTGGTGTCAGTATCCACCCTCAGTTCCAAACTAAGACTGTGGCCTCCGGCCCCGAAACCACACGAGACTCCAGCACGATACACGTTGGCAGCCGCGTCAGACTGGCACAGACCACATAATGGTACACAGGGGAGGACAGTAGAGGACTTCTTGGACATAATGCTGGCAGCAGCTCCTCAATGGAGGGAATGAAGAAACCACATAAGGCTGCAACACAGTGAACACTGAGCTGTAGTGACGGATGAACCACATGGACTGTGGGATTCATTAGTGCTGATGGAGGCAGGTGTAAAAAGATAGAAGCTGTGTTCTTGTCACAGAGACGAATTGATGAAGGTTTGTACCTGAAATGCAAATCGATTCTGGTTATCTATTAATCAGTGTTGCTAAAATATTTGTAGCCACTTGACCTCTGGGTTCCTCTTTGGTGCACGTTTAGTTTCACAGTGAGATGAATGACGTCCAGCGTTGGAGGCGGGGCTCCGTTCATTCCTATGAAAGTGTCTCAGTGGAGCATGAAGCCTAAATGGCTCCACTTCTGTCTGGAAAAGTACCCGGATCTTGGGGCACTTGGAACATGCGCAGTAGCGTCCGCTCGGTCACATGACTCGTCACACGGTCCCAACGTCACTCGGTCTGGGTCTCATTCACATGAACGGAGGAAGAGAAATAACTCTGGAGTCTTCCCCAAACTAATAAAAACAAGTCAGACATTCAACAAACGTAATACTGTTTGTTGTTATTCATCTGCAACCTGCTGTTCAGATCGCTGCCTGATGTCGAGACAATACATTCAAAAATGGGCATCAAACTTGCCGTCATTTCTGAATCGTGTATAAGCACGTTGCAAGCAAAGGCCCCAAAAGCACTGCTGTCTGCTTATTGTGCTTTACTTCGATTAGTTTACTCAGTTTGTAAGACCTTTTTTGGCGAGGCAGACTTTGTATAGAGACAGACAATGAGATAGATCCACTGGATTTTGGATTATTGCAGAAAATAAGCTCTGAGGCAAACAAACGTTTGTGATTACACGATTTGTTTAGCAAGATTATCTTCACTAATGAACACCACTTTTACCACCTTAAAGGGAGATTTATCAAGTATTTAATACTCTTATTAACATGGGAGTGGACAAACATGCTGCTTTATGCAAATGTATGTATATATTTATTATTGGGAATCAATTATCAACACAGATCAATGACAGATATTGTCCAGAAACCCTCACAGGTACTGCATTTAGCATCAAACAATATGCTCCAATCAGAACCTGGCAAACTGCAGCCCAACAGGCAACAACAGCTGTCAGTGTGTCAGTGTGCTGACTTGACTATGACTTGCCCCAAACTGCATGTGATGATCATAAAGTGTTCGTGTCTGTAAAGGGGTAATTCACTGATCTGGAGGTCAGAGGTCAACGGACCCCTTTGCAAATCATGAGAGTTGTGTATTGGTGTTTTCCCTCTCAGAGCAGCGAGCCGCACGCTGTCAACATGACGTGACATCTACATGATAATTAACACCACTCTGACAAACCGAACCCTTACTTTATACCGTCTAAATAATGTAAACCCTCTTTTTTTACAGCATGGGTACTCATAATGGATTTTCTGTCTGTGTACATAAGGCATTATAAATAAATCTTAACTACAGAGCACCACGTTGAAAATTATAACCTGCAGCAGCTCGTACGGCTCGCCGTCGTGGTCAGCTGGGTGGATGATGACACAGCTGGCGGATGAGGAACAAACCGACATATACTTTATGCTTTTTAGTGTTATATTTAACGTTTTGTCATGTATGGTGCTTTTTGGAGGCTCCCACTAAATCGTTCTTTATTCCTGGAAATTGCCGGGAGACTCGAGACAGAAAACTGGTGTACAGATGAACTCTTTTGGGTCTCTCTGTGTGTGTGTGTGTGTGTGTGTGTGTGTGTGTGTGTGTGTGTTAATCTGCGGTCAATATTGCACGTCCCTCTCGCTCTGTGTGTCTGACAATGTGGTCGTTGTGTAAAGGTGAGAGGTGAGGGGTCAACGTGTCAGCTGGAGTGTGTGTCTGGTATTTGGCACAGCTGTACCAAAAGAGGAAAGGGCACACGTGCACACACACACACACATACACACACACACACACACACACACATAGTATGACCCAGAGTTCAGAGAGCTGACTGTGTGTATGTGTGTGTGTGTGTGTGTGTGTCCATGCAATATACTCAACATAGAAGCATATGCATAATAGTTAAATCCCCCAGGATGGTCTTTTTATTAAATGTTCTGAGCGAGAGCTGACCTCCGAAGAGTAGAGACACAAAGAGACGAAACCCTGGTGCTTTTTTGACAACCGCCGCTAGATGGCGCTGCGGCCATTTTGGACTGAAAACACCACGAGACGTCTGTAAATCAGAGGATATATAAATATACTTCCCAGTAGGAACACTTAACAGTTGTAAAAGTCCAGAATGGCGGAGGCGTAGCTCTGCTGCTGGGCGCTGATGTTGCGATGGAACGACCAGTTGACTTTCACCTCTTAGCAATATACCCTCTATGGTGTCCCTTGCCTCTGACTCAATGCATGCTGGGATAGGCTCCAGCCCACAAAATAAGTAGGGCTAGAAAATGGATGGATGGAATATATATATATATATATATATATATATATATGGAATATGATAATTATATGCTACTCCTTATTCCTATCATTTAAAGGGCGGGTGTTTTCCCAGCTGCAAAAAGCAGTGGCGTAGGTTACCAAAGTAAGCTAATCAAGAAGGAGGAAAACAAGCAGTAAGAGCTGATCTGAGGTCTGCTGTCCAGCTGCCGTCTATGAGAACTTGACCAAACGGTCAAACTAGGCAGCGCTGATCAAATATGTCAAGTTCCGGTCGCATGACCGGAGCTCAGCCAATAGGAACGCTCTCTCTCTCTGAAATGACCTGTGATTGGTTAAAGTCTCCCGTCACGGGCTAGATGTTGTAAAGCCTGAAAACAGAGCCATGAGGAGGAGCAGAAGTCTAGTTATCTCTCAGAAAACTTGAATTACAATATGCTGAAATGTTATTATGGGATTATTGCCCAATGATGCCAACAACATACTGCCTACTGCAGCTTTAATCTTTAATGATAGGGGATTGTTTCATGTTTCATGTTGGCTTCATGAGAAACCCAACAAGCTGAATCCTTTTACTGTGCAAACTCTCTGGACCAGCGAATCTCATTCTGAGGTGTCATGTGCATTCAGGGTCGAATCTGTGTGTCCTGCTGCTTGTGTCCACACTGACAGCAGAGGTGTGTGTGTGTGTGTGTGTGTGTGTGTGTGTGTGTGTGTGTGCTCTGTCAGTCAAGTTAACTGACAGGATGTACAGACTCTGTTTCATAGTGACTCGTTCAGTAAGCATCAGCATTGTCTATCCGTCACTCCTGTGATCTGTCTGTTTGCAGCCCTTCAACAGACTGTATAGCTCTGTTAACATTGAAGCCTGACACCAACTGATTTAAATCTGTGTCAGCTCCATCTAGTGGCGACTGAGGAGGACTACAGTAACACAAACTGTTGAAGCAGCACGCCTCATTTCTACAGTGTGAATACCAGCCTGGGTTTCACAGGTGTTTCCTCAGGTTGAATACTTGAATTAGAATATATTACTTAAGAGATGATTGGGGGGGTTCAGAAAAATCAAGTCAAATCAATTTTCTAAATATCTGATGTGTTGGTATGTTGTAACATTATTCAGCTTTTAAGCATTACAGAGACTTTTTTATGTGTCCAAAGTATACTGACACAATTTCAAACTTCGCTATGCCTGCAGACCTAATCTCACTATCCCCGTGCTCAGTGGTAAAACATCATCACCGTCATACAGGTACATACAGGAAATCTGACCTCTGCATTTAACCCACCCTAAGCTTTTATAGGAGCAGTGAGCTGCTGTAAATATTAGAATTATTATTTAATTCATATTATAATTATTAGAACTTTAAACATGCACTATCTGCAACCATCTTGGACTCTAACCACTGGCACACTTTACACTTACTTTACACTACACATCCTATATACCACTTTATAGACTGCACATATGTACATATTGCATTTATTTATTGATGGACTGCACACACTATGTTCACCCATTCACTCTGTATCTTTTATATCTCTATTATTGTTTTATCATTTTTGTATACCTTCACCTCTCCTGTGTTTCACTCTGTTTGCTGATGTTGCTGCTTTAACACCTGAATTTCCCTCCGGGGATTAATAAAGGTTCATCTTATCTTATCTTATCTTATCTTATCTTATCTTATCTTATCTTATATATTGAACCGCCAACCTTGTGGTTAAAGGTCGACCCGCTCTACACGCTGATTTACAGTCGCCCCACATATGAAGCAAACAAAAACTTCTAGTGTGACCCCCCGTCCATTAGTCGAATTATCGGTCGTTTTGGTCTTTTAGTTTTGGTCAGTCAGTCATTTTTGAATGCTTTTTAATCTTATTTTAAAGAAACTTCTGAGCACATCTCTGCTAAACACTCAGATCTAAAGTGGTGCTTTTGTGTGATTCTTTGTGGAGAATCTCAGTCGATTAAATCAACTAATCGAGTAGTTAACAAAATCGTATGATTGTCGACGAAGAATTTCTTTGGTCGAGGACGGCCCTAAAAATGTAATAAACACAGGACTTTAAACCAGGAAACCTGTGGCTTGTTTTGTTCTACAGGTTACGTTAGTGACGTGTTTACCGAACTTAGCTTACGTACTTATTTTGAGTCCAACCATGACGTTTTCCTGAACCTAACTGAGTGGTTTTGTTGCCTAAACCTAACTATAAAATGACTTATACAAGATTCTCCCCGATATTAGAACGAAGTTCAATTCAGTCTAATTAGTAGCATCAGGCGGATGAGTTTTAGTCGTTAAGGCAGAGTATTAATTATGTACAGAAAATGGTCTTTTTCATTGCAGCCAGTGCCGCTGTCAGCGGGGAGAACTGTTCAGGCTGCTACTGTAATCTTTAGTGCTGGTTGTAACTGCCCTCACGTGCCAGGGCGCCCTGTTTCCTGTCTTAATGACAGCAGTGTAATTGGCCCACGTTTATACATCAAAAGGCTGCGACCATCTGTGAGCGCTTACGGTAAGAAAGGCCGACGGAGTGGGAAGAGGGAGAAGAAGGAAAGTAAAGAGAGAGAGAGTTTGTTCCCCCCTTTACTTTTCTGTTTTTCTACCTTGTCTAGTTTCATATTTGCGTCCTCTCGTCTGGTGAGGTGTGTTGGTGCGGTTGTCCCGGCCTCACAGGGCCTCTGTGGCCCCCGCGTGTTATTTTTGTGGGTGTGTTTTTGTCGTGATTGTGGTCCTCCAGGCAGGAAGGGCCCCCTGGCTGCAGATGTGAGCAGGGCGGGCAGCGGGGGGGAACAGAGCGCCACATTGTACTGGGCGTACTGGGAGGGGGGCTCGGGCTGCAATCTGATCCAGTATCCTGCCATCACAGAACCACGCTGTCTACTGTCCCCCCAAAAACCACACAACACACACACACACACACACACACACACACTCCCTCAACCTCGTTCTCATTCCCAGCGTTCCTGTGCAGACCTGCAAAAGTCTTGGGAAAAAATTGAATGTCGGTCAGGTCTCAAAAAGTTTGGAAATGACACACAAAGTCTGGAAAAGCATGACATTTGAGGAACAGTGCATTTCTGTTTTCATCCCTCTCAATGTCCATTGCTCTCTCTCTCTTTCTCTCTTTCTCTCTTTCTCTATCTCTTTTTATCCCATCTTCATATGTGTCTCATTCACCTGCCTCACTTTTCCACTTTCACTACCTAACCTCGGTTCATTTCTGCCTTCAAGCAGCTGTTTTTATGGAAGTTTGGATGGTTAGTGTAGCATCACATCCCCACTCAGTCTACTTGTTTTCCCCTCCTTCTCACATATTGCTTATATACGTCCATCTCTTCCTCTTCCTCCCCCTCCACTTCCTCTCTCTCTCTCTGGCATATAGAGTGACGTTAATGGTGCTGTGGTCTAGACACCGCGAGGCAATATTAACGCACCGTTTGCTCTGTCTGAATAAATATTACCATCTGTGGGCCTGTTTGACGAACCGTTAGCTCCGAGAGGCTGGGTGTCACCTAAACACTGCAGGGCCACTGACGGGATCAGTGGGATTTTTAGGACAAACACGAGGAAACCTCACATTAGAGCTGCTGGGTTTACTATAACGCAGTGTTACAGTGTTTGTTACAGTGTCTTTGACTACAGCTCTATACGTGTGATAACGGTCGACAGATTCGTGTTGATGTACATGCTTCGGCTTCATTTAGTTTCTGATGGACAGCTGTGCCTCCTGGTGTGTTGCTGACACTCAGGTGTTGAATAAAGACGCTGCATCATTCGGTAGTAGTAGAAGTAGTGATGGGCTCCCTCGTTGGGTTAACGCCATGTTGTTATATGCTCTGTTGTACTTTTAAAACACGCTGAGGTGTGCATGATTACATCATTTCTTCATAAAGTGCCTGTAAATGACGTGTTTATATATATATTTTTGATAATATTTTTATTAAAGAAAGAGAACATTCTTCACAGATATCTAACATACAGCATGTTCACTTTCCAACCATGTCGTACTAGCTTGTGGTGAAGGAGGCTAAATAACGCTCCAAACTTACTCTACATTTTGGCAAGTAAAAACCTGTCATGGTCATTTTCAACGGGGTCCCTTGACCTCTGACCTCCAGATCAGTGAATGTAAATGGGTTCTCTGGGTACCCACGAGTCTCCCCTTTACAGACATGCCCACTTTATGATAATCACATGCAGTTTGGGGCAAGTCATAGTCCAGTCAGCACACTGACACACTGACAGCTGTTGTTGCCTGTTGGGCTGCAGTTTGCCATGTTATGATTGGAGCATATTGTTTTATGCTAAATGCAGTACCTGTGAGGATTTCTGGACAATATCTGTCATTGATCTGTGTTGTTAATTGATTTACAATAATAAATATATACATACATTTACATAAAGCAGCATATTTGCCCACTCACATGTTGATAAGAGGATTAAATACTTCACAAATCTCCCTTTAAGGTTCATTTAATCATGGACAATCATGCGATTAAATATTTGAATTGACTGACAGCCTTAATTGCTCCTTTTGATTTCCATCTGCCCATGTAGGGAAATTCATGACAACGTAAGAAACGTGGTTGCTTTTATCCAACTTATTTTACAGTACGGTATTTATTCTAGCATGCGTTGTCGTAAAGAGAATCAAACCCTGACATACTGAAATACCCAGACTGACGCAGTGCCTTTGAGCAATGTGAGAAAAAGCCAAACCACAGTGCAGACTGAGGGTGGAGAAACAGACCCGGTTGACCTCAGCGTGTGAAAGTGGAGACTGGATATGAGACTAGTGGTACAGGCAGTGTGTGTGTGTGTGTGTGTGTGTCATGTGAAACTGTGAAATGCTTCTGTGCCCTCAAACAAACACTCATTTGACTCAGCAGCACTGTCACATCAACAGCCATTTGTTTCAGCTGCTTGGCTGTGGCTCAGAGGCAGAGCAGGTCGTCCACCGATTGGAAGGCCGGCGGTTCGATCCTCGGCTCCACTGGTCACATGTCGAAGTCACCTTGAGCAAGATTAACCCCAGATTGCTCCCTAAAGGCTGTGCCGTCAGATCCTGATGGGCAAAGTTGGCACCTCGGCATGGCAGCCTCTGCACATCGGTGAATGAATGAATGGGTGAATGCTGACATGTAGTGTGAAGCGCTTTGAGTGGTCGGAAGACTAGAAATAGAGGGAACTGTCTCCGCTCTGATTTAAACTGAGCTTTATTCTACCTGTGGTTCACATATGCGGCTTTGGACTCACTGACACAGTGCTTTCTTTCATACATTCTACCTAAATGTACAGTGGTAGTCATTGTGGACATCTCCTGTACCTGCTCCTGCATCACATTAGTGCTGCAAGAACATTTAAGATTACTTGCAAGATTAACTTTTTGGGCAAAGTTATGTCTCTGCAGCTGCAAAGAACGGCTGCAGTGAAAGATAAAACCCGTCCTCTGTTTTGATTTCAGCAGTAAAGCTTTAAAGGATGAGGAGCCTTCTGAAAAGCTGCTGGAGAAAACACACAAAAATATTTAAAGGGGACATATCATGGTCATTTGTCAGGTTCATATTTGTGTTTTGTGTTTCTACTAGAACATGTTTACATGCTTTAATGCTCAAACAACACACTCTTTTTCTCATCCTGTGTGTCTGAATATACCTGTATTCACCCTGTGTCTGAAACGCTCCGTTTTAGCGCCTGTCTCTTTAAGACACCCTCCTGAAAAAAGCCCAGTCTGCTCTGATTGGCTTGTGAGAAAAATATGGTGCACCTTTGTGGGTGGTATATTCAAATGAGAATTACTATA
>CAKAOH010041796.1:10000-11025 GCA_916701665.1 Sebastiscus tertius | reverse complement strand
CTGTCTTACTAGCAGTGCTGTGTTTCTCCACATTGAAGTCATGCAGGCGAAGAGACTGGAGAGCCAGAAGTCCTGCAGGTATACACATATTATTTATTAACTTGAGAGAAACCTGTTCAGGAATATCATTCACATGTTGATGCTTCCAATCTGATTTGTCACTTCAACGCCTCGGATATGACCACAGACTTGCACCCTCAAAAATGTGGACATGGATGATCGGAGACTTTCATAATGTCGTCTCTCTAAATATCAGCATTGTTTTCATGCATTGACTAATGTAGCATTGGTCTGCCTGTTCTTCTGCCTGTGACCTGGTTCCAAAAATTCACTTTTCCTCTGTAAGATTATATTTAATACGTTGCACTGATTTGAGTCACTAAAATGGGACTTTATGACCGTAGTGAACAGTCAAGGTCAATAATGAACTTCAAGTCTATATCTACATGATTGAAAGCTCCAGAACAGCCACTTTATGAGTCCTTGAGGTGAAATCAACAAAAACAATACAATTTCCAATGGTTCCTCTGACAGGTCGTTGAGACACTTGATTCATACCTGCATGTTTATATTGCCGCTATGGAATTTTGGCATTTAAAACCTCCAGTCCAGGGGTCAGCAACCTTTACTATCAAAGAGCCATTAAGGCAAAAATGAAGGTAACTCAGTTTATAGTCTAAGTATATAGTATATCAGTCTAATGCAGTGAGGGCCAAAGAGACAATGTACTACGGAGTATTAGGGCCACACTGAGGGAAAACACATCTGAGATTTACACAATAAAGTCACAATATTAAGAGAATAACTTAATGAGAAACAAAAGTCGTAATATTTAGAGAATAAAGTCATAACTTTACGCGAAAAAAAGTCGTAATATTAAGAGAATAAAGTCATAACTTAACGAGAATAAAGTCGTAATATTCCGAGAAAAGAAGTCGTAACTTAACGAGAAAAAAGAGTCGGAATATTAAGAGAATAAAGTCATAATTTAACGAGAAAAATAACACGTAAAATTACTACTTTAT
>CAKAOH010041796.1:0-5000 GCA_916701665.1 Sebastiscus tertius | reverse complement strand
ACGTTGTAGTGAGTAAGCCGTAATTAAGATCTATACTGTTGAGAGAGTGGGAGAGGTCACAGACACTTCACTCCCGCTGGATTACAACACTCCATTAGATAACTATCAGTTACAAAACATGCACTACAAATTCAACTGTATAGCAATTAATTATAATGTCGCCGTAGATAAAAATGCCAACACATCAACTCTACAGGACCTAGCTTTGTGTTGGGCTTGGTGACCATGCATATTATGAAGATAATGCATTTGGGTTTTATGAGTCCAACAGGGAGGAAAATTTCCTCCAGAACCATAAAAAAGAATGAAAAAGTACAAATCATAAATATGGAGCTACAATACAATTTCATAAACACGCTTTTAACTCAAAACTGACCTCACCTATTTCAAGATGTGGTTCTCACAAGCGTGTAATCCTTCAACTCAAGTTTAAAAATGTACGTATATGAATAGATAATGTGTGATAGACCAGGCTTGACTAATCATTGCTTCCCTAACTTTGTAAAACAAAATGTGACGAATAAATATAGATATAAACATTAACAGGAATTCAAGTGTAAACCCTTTTTAATGCAGCAACGAATTGTTCAAAACCTAAAATTCCAGCATGTAATGTTTATAGTATAAAAACATAGAATTGAACTGAATAGATCGGCCCTATTGTTACCGATATCCGATCCGGTATCAATATCGGCCACTGGGTCATTAGAATCAAAAGGGTTTCCACCCGCCTGGGCAGCCATCAATATATCCGGATGAATTAAATGTGCTACCTGTTGCTCGATGGCTCCCGTTCATCAGGAGAATCTCAGGGATTCACTGCATAGAACCCCGCCCTGTTCTTCCTGGGCGTGTCCCCCTGTAGAAACAACACGACAGGACCAAATGTTGTTAACGTGCACGTAAACAAACTGTGTCATTTCATATACAGAGAGTGATACAAATATATACGCAAAAATATAAAACTGCACAGGTCCTGAACGTGAAGGAGTTCAAGTACCGCGGGGTAGTGAGGGGACGATGGAACGTGAGATTGCATTCGCTTTACCGTACCGTTGTGACTAAAACAGAGCTGAGCCGGAAGGCAAAGCTCTCGATCTACCGGTCAGTCTCGTTCCTACTCTCACCTCTGGTCATGAGGGCTGGGTCAGGACCCAAAGAACTAGATCGCGGGTACAAGCGGCCTCGGGATCCCCCAGTCAGAGCTGGTTAATGTGGCCCGGGAAAGGGAAGTTTGGGGTCTCTTGCTGGAGCTGTTGCCCCCGCGACCCGACCCCGGATAAGAGGCTGAAGATGAGTAAGTGAGTGAGTCAGTGAGGTCTTACTGTACTTGCAGTACTTACAATAATGACGGGGGTTGAGCCCGGGTCCTGGGTCACTGGGGCTTGAGGTGAGTACACAGGCAGAGGGTCCTGGGGCGGTTGTTTCTTCTCAGTGTAGTACGGCTCCTCAGTAGTCTCCCTGTGACCGCCTTCCGTTTTCCTACAACACCACCGAACCAACTGAAACAACAGAGCATCAACATTCAGAGAGTATAGAAAGTATAGTGAACAACCATATCAGGAAGCTATGTCCCAATTCAACTCCTCCAACAAATGACATGGCCTTTAAAAAGAGTCCTAAAAAGGGTGCTCCTGTATGTCCCATTCCAAAACCCTGCACCCGGTCTCACATAGACCAAAATCAAACCGACACTTTGGTTTGATGAGGGCCACAAAGGATGCACAAGTTATGACGTACAAATTTGAGAGAAGAAAGCGGCATTTTCTGGCATATTTGTAGCAGCCATCAGAATGAGCTATGATGTATACGTATGTATTCTGTCATGCGATGGAACGTGCACTTGTAAGGGCGCAACTTCGCTGATTTACGGTTAAAGAGGAATCCAAATGTGGCTGCCCTTTCATTCCACATACACATAAAAACATTCCTATCACTCCCTACTTCTGAGCCTTATTGTATGTGTTTCTCGGGCTTGATCTGGCTGATTGCTCTCACATGCTGATATAGAATTAATATCTTGCTCCATTTCTACCCACTGCAGCTTTAAGGTTAGGATAGGTTGTCGCGCAACGAGTCTCGCAAGAGTTTTTTCAAGTTTTTGCAGATTAAATTTTGCAATTTGCGGGCTCCCTTCTAGACCCGACCAGTCCTGTGATGTTTGACACGCCCATCCTCCCGTCCCGCCCGCACTATGCAAGACTTTCATGCTCTTTATACTACGTCAGTTGCTCTGACCATCTGATAATGAGGTTTTACAGAGTTAGTTTAAAGCCCGGTGCGTCCCTTTAAGACGCTAAAGGATGCCTCGGTGCGTCGGTATCAGACGCTATCAGGCGGGGCATTAACCAAGCATCAGTATTTGACAGGCTGGGAGTGAGAACGGGTTGATGATTAAACCTACTTGACAACTCACCATGGTGATAAAGATGATTATGAGTAGCAACAAGATGGCAGCGGCTAATACCAATAGGGCAATACCCCATCCAGGTACCCTGTCACTGCTCCCATTGCTGCCGCCGCCGCCGCCGCCGCCGCCGCCTGATGTCGGGGGATCACTGGGCTTTCCAGTTGAAACACTGTGAGAATGTGTTTGTTTGTCATGTGGATTCACAGTTGGGTCACTATGGTCTCCATGAGTAGTCTCTGTGGTTGAAACCAATTTGGACTCATCAGAAGAGGTGTTTGCTTTGCTTGAAGATGTTGTTGTAGGATCTCGGCTTGTAGTAGCAGCAGATGTGAGTGCTGGAGTTGTGGGTGCAGTGGTACTTGTAGTAGTTTTAGTAGTTGTGGGTGTTGTAGGTGTTGTGGTTGTAGTAGTTGTAGTCATTGTAGTTGTAGTAGTTGTAGGCGTTGTAGTTGTGGTAGTTGTAGGCATTGTAGTTGTGGTAGTTGTAGGCATTGTAGTTGTGGTAGTTGTAGGCATTGTAGTTGTGGTAGTTGTAGGCGTTGTGGTAGTTGTAGGCGTTGTGGTAGTTGTAGTTGTGGTAGTTGTAGTTGTGGTAGTTGTAGGCGTTGTAGTTGTGGTAGTTGTAGGCGTTGTGGTTGTGGTAGTTGTAGGCGCTGTGGTAGTTGTAGTTGTGGTAGTTGTAGGCTGTGGTTGTGGTAGTTGTAGGCGTTGTGGTAGTTGTAGTTGTGGTAGTTGTAGTTGTGGTAGTTGTAGTTGTGGTAGTTGTAGGTGCTGTGGTTGTGGTAGTTGTAGGCGTTGTGGTTGTGGTAGTTGTAGGCGTTGTAGTTGTGGTAGTTGTAGGCGTTGTAGTTGTGGTAGTTGTAGGCGCTGTAGTTGTGGTAGTTGTAGGCGTTGTAGTTGTGGTAGTTGTAGTTGTGGTAGTTGTAGTTGTGGTAGTTGTAGGCGTTGTGGTTGTGGTAGTTGTAGGCGCTGTGGTAGTTGTAGTTGTGGTAGTTGTAGGTGCTGTGGTTGTGGTAGTTGTAGGCGTTGTGGTAGTTGTAGTTGTAGGCGTTGTAGTTGTGGTAGTTGTAGTTGTGGTAGTTGTAGGTGCTGTGGTTGTGGTAGTTGTAGGCGTTGTGGTTGTGGTAGTTGTAGGCGTTGTAGTTGTGGTAGTTGTAGGCGTTGTAGTTGTGGTAGTTGTAGGCGCTGTAGTTGTGGTAGTTGTAGGCGTTGTAGTTGTGGTAGTTGTAGTTGTGGTAGTTGTAGTTGTGGTAGTTGTAGGCGTTGTGGTTGTGGTAGTTGTAGGCGCTGTGGTAGTTGTAGTTGTGGTAGTTGTAGGTGCTGTGGTTGTGGTAGTTGTAGGCGTTGTGGTAGTTGTAGTTGTAGGCGTTGTAGTTGTGGTAGTTGTAGTTGTGGTAGTTGTAGGTGCTGTGGTTGTGGTAGTTGTAGGCGTTGTGGTTGTGGTAGTTGTAGGCGTTGTAGTTGTGGTAGTTGTAGGCGTTGTAGTTGTGGTAGTTGTAGGCGCTGTAGTTGTGGTAGTTGTAGGCGTTGTAGTTGTGGTAGTTGTAGTTGTGGTAGTTGTAGTTGTGGTAGTTGTAGGCGTTGTGGTTGTGGTAGTTGTAGGCGCTGTGGTAGTTGTAGTTGTGGTAGTTGTAGGTGCTGTGGTTGTGGTAGTTGTAGGCGTTGTGGTAGTTGTAGTTGTAGGCGTTGTAGTTGTGGTAGTTGTAGTTGTGGTAGTTGTAGGTGCTGTGGTTGTGGTAGTTGTAGGCGTTGTAGTTGTGGTAGTTGTAGGCGTTGTGGTTGTGGTAGTTGTAGGCGTTGTAGTTGTGGTAGTTGTAGGCGTTGTAGTTGTGGTAGTTGTAGGCGTTGTAGTTGTGGTAGTTGTAGGCGTTGTAGTTGTGGTAGTTGTAGGCGCTGTAGTTGTGGTAGTTGTAGTTGTGGTAGTTGTAGTTGTGGTAGTTGTGGTAGTTTTAGGCGCTGTGGTAGTTGTAGGCACCATTTCTATTATGTTGTTAACTGAAAACAACAAGAAGTACTGATTACATACTGTATGTAAAACATCGCTTTAAGAGCAGGAGGAACAATTGGAAATTCTGTGTACAAAATTAGATCTTACTGGTTGTAAAGTCCAGATTAAATTGAAGAGTTTTGGGTTTGACGTTGTTGGCATTGTCAACAAACAAGCCATGGACAATGCTTGGATTGATGAAGGTGGAATTGAAGACTACAGTTGCATTTGCAATCACTGATCCAGAGCTGTGAAAGAAAGTATTACTATAAGCACAGTAAAGAGGAAGTTATACACAACAATATTCATCATTAATGATATTCTGATCAGAATCTCTTTTTCCACTTATAGTTTGGCTAAGAAGTAGAGTCTGCGCTGCCACTATCATCTGGCATAACGTATACACCCAAATGCAGTTCCTCCATGATTGAGAGATCAATGATATTGATGATACCTGAAAGTTATTCCCACAACACCTTCATAGAAGGTATCTGTTGGACATATGTTGATGTTAGGGCAGTTATAGGTGCCATCTAACTGCAAAAGAAACAAACAAATACAAATCAACACCTTATGCTTTGCAGTAGCAATCTTGAAAACATT